>CM032485.1:10475040-10486361 GCA_019059595.1 Marasmia exigua
AGAGGCAAAATGTCTCTGAAACTCCCCATGTGAAAGAGAGAGAGATACTCGTAATACCAAATGAGACCCAAGTCCATTCTACGTCCGTTTCCTCTGGATGGGATACCCTCATTCTCTCGGCTATACACAGGGTAAGCGCAGTTTCACTTTTTTTATAAGGCCGTGGCATCACTCCCGTCGAGACGGCCTATTCATGCCGAAGCGTGATTCACTCTTTACTTGGCTCAATCCTGCGCGCAATGTCGATGACTTTAGAATAATTATCTTCATTTACCCATTCATTACCAAGAACCAAAATAACAGGTCAGTAATCAGCGGATTGTAAATCAGCGAAATCAAGTCCAGTAACAAAGCCCATACGTAATACAATTATTCTGTCTACACCTTGTTATTACCATTTACCGTTTTAAAGCTGTTGAATCGGTTTATAAATGGACTCCCATAAATGTTTATGTGGAGAAATACAAGTGAACTTGTATGTGCTGTTGCAAAATTGTTAATTGCAATTTAAGCAAGAGAAACGAAATAATAAAAGACGAAGTGCATTCATTAAAAACTGTAGGTGTAAAAATTATTTCAGTGACATACTGTTTGTTACTTTTTAATGTTCTGTCGATGAAAGGTGCAAGTTTTGCATTTCAATCTACCTTAGACGTGTAGATTAAGTTCTAATAAAACATATTATTCAGTGTCTGGGTGTAATATATGTATTTAAGTATATATTTGTGTTCCTCTGTTGTCTGATATCTGTAACACAATGCTTAAGCTACTTAGTACGGAATCAGGTCAATGTATGAGATGTTGTGAGAATTATTATTATTATATGTAATTCTTAACGCCTAAGTTTGTAGGAAAAAAAAGCGTGAGTGAAATTCAAGAAATAGTGCACATGTCGCAGTTACATAGTATAATCCGCCGTATCACATTACGGATAGCTGTTATCAAAAGCAGGGCGGTTGAAATGCAGCATTTCAACGATTCGCCGGATTGAATGCGGCTGAATATAAAATGGCCGGAGTGTATCGACCCAAACGTGATTCAACTCGGATAGCCATCCATAATGTAATAAAGCGAGAGATGATATTAACACTCGTGGCGCTGAATGACGTAACAGCAAAAATGACGTTGGATCCATCGGGTGATCCGTCTGCTCGTCTGCTACCTCTCGCATAAAAAAACGTCCCACGTGGTCCCCATCATAACAGGTACAACCGGTGCGGATAAGGAATGGGATCAGAAATGGCGGCGCATCTATTCACTTCTCGCTCGCACACTATTTGCCTCTATACTCGCACTCGTGGGGTGCGAGTATAGACGCAAATAGTGTGCGAGCGAGAAGTGAACAGATGTGCCGCCATTTCTGATCCCATTCTTTATCCCCACGGGTTGTACAGTCATGCTGATGCTTCATACACAATCGCGATAAATAAACCTCGCAAGATGGATCGCTGCATTTGGCTCAGCCCGTGTTTGTTTGGCTTTACCAGGATGAATGATTTTAATAGTGATTTATCGGACGCTTTGTAGCCTGTGGGAGGCGCCTGATGGCGAGCATATTGCTTTTGGCTGGGAAATGTTCGGGGAAAAATATCATAGGATTTCGAAGAATCGTTTTTCATTGGAAAAATGAGCAGGCTCGTCATTTGATGGTAAGTGATCACGTGAAAGTTATACGATAAACTAATAACAATTTGTATATTTTTATATAATAGTTGTCTCGAGTTCGAGCTCGGTAAGCGTAGTGTAGGACGCCCTGTGACAAGATGGGATGATGACATTCGAAGGCTGGCTGGTGTGGGCTGGATGAGGGTGGCCGAAAATCGGGAGCAGTGGCGTGCATTAGGGGAGACCTATGTCCAGCAGTGGACGAGTGTGGGTTGCAGATGATGATGATGATGATGATGAAAAAATAGTTAACAAACAACCACCTGTTGGTCTAGTGGTTTAAGTATAGGGCCGTGATCTCGAGTCCTGGGTGCGATTCCCGGGTCGAGCAAAAAGTATGTTTCGAATTTTTCTAACATAGCTCGGGTTTGTGATCACCAATCCGCATTTGGCAAGCGTGGTGATTAAGCCAAACCCCATCAAAGTAGCGATAACTTGATTTCTATGATGGGGGGCCTTTGCCCCACACTGGGACAGTTTATAGGCTGATACTTTATACTTTTTTCTCTCGGAGTCAGATCAATTTAAGTGATGTTGTGAAATATTTATTTATTTATTTTTTAGTTAACAAAAATGCAAGCGGATCACCTGATGGTGACTGATAGCCGCCGCTCATGGAAACCATACCTGGGGGGACACCACACTAAGTGCGATGCCAACCTTTAAACTCCCCTTCAATCTGGATTGGGCTTCAGCGAGACACAGCGCAGACGCTGATTCACGCCGGTTTTCGGTGAGGCCGTGGTATCATTTTGGTTGGGCTGGCATTCGTGCCGATACATGGCTCTCCTCCGGTCAAAACGGCTGTTTGTGCCGTCATTACTTCTAAATTACAAGAACTAATAATTAATAAGAAGTGAGTATCACTTAATTAATCAACTAATTATTATGTAGGATCAAGTGTCAAGTAATCACGTCAGAATCAGAATGTCCTCCAAACCGATATTTCGGTCATGGCGGCCAATCTCAGCGATCAGCCGCAGGACATATTATAGTGCACAAGTATTTGCGCAGACACAAGTGCACTCTCTATTCCCGTACCCTCTTATTTTGATGGGACACTAGTGTAACACGACCGAAGAGGGATTGAGCGCAGGACCAGCGGATTTACGTGCTTTCCGAGGGGTACAAGACCGCCAACTTCCAGACTCCGGACTAACACTGAGAATTTCTTAACAGAAAAACTCAGGTACCTACAAATTTTGGCCCGACCCTGGGATCGAACCCGGGACCCCAAGCTTCAAAGTGCGCTACCGAGGCAGTCACGTAAGTAATCACGTAATTAGTATATAGATCGTAATATAGTTCATTTTTGATACCTTGTTTTCCATACACAATAAAGAACTTACTGACATTACAAAACACGTAGCCCGTAGAAGAACTTAAATAAATCAGATAACAATCAAAATGTCCAATTCCAGTGAATAAATGTTTGTATCTAATAATAATAAATTCAACATTAGTTTACACAAATTTATCAGCACTGATCCTATATCTAGACCGTACATTCCAAAACAAAAATCATCGCGTAAATTTGCTTTTATAGTCGAACACATTAATAAAGAAATTTTACCGAAACATATAGCCACTGACCAAGACTTTTCTACTCTACAGACAATTATATACTCTGCAGCTTTTACAGCAGCAATCTGTAATGGCGCCAAAATACATGAAAACTCTTGTGATAGCACAAACAAAAGTAATCGAGATAACAAACCAAAATGGCAAAAAAGACTAGAAAAGAAGATACGAGCACTTCGCTTGTACATAGCCCACTTGACAGAGTTCATTAGAGGAAATTCAAACCACTCAATAGTCAAAACAGTACAAGAGATTAAAGAAAGTATAAGGTACACGCCAGCTACGAAGCAGAAAACACAGAACTAATTCATTTTCTAGATACATTAAACAAAAATTAAATACCACATCTAGCCGACTCAAAAGATACCTAACTTGTACTAACAGAAAAACTCAGAATGTAAACTTTAATACCAATGAAAAAGTATTCTATAGAAATATAACTAGTAATAATACAAACATAAGTACAAATAATGAAACTCCTACATCCGAGTCTTTACATGAATTTTGGGCCAATATATGGCAAAACCCTGTCGAACATAATAGCAATGCAGATTGGTTACAGGAAGATAATACTGAATCAGATACTCAAGAAATGGAATTTGACATGATAACCGCTGAAACCTTCATAGAAATTATAAGGCGTACACACAACTGGAAAGCTCCTGGAACTGATAATATCCATAACTTCTGGTATAAAAAATTTACTTGTACGCACCCATATATTCACCAACATTTAAATAATTTTATTCAGATGCCGGAGACAATGCCAAACTATATAACACAGGGAGTTACTTATATGTTGCCAAAAGACCAGGATACGAAGAACCCAGCTAAATATCGACCGATAACCTGTTTACAAACTATCTACAAAATATTAACCGCATGCATTTCTGAGACTATATATACACACTTAGACAGGAATAACTTGCTAGCGGAAGAACAGAAAGGTTGCAGAAAATTCAGTCAGGGATGCAAGGAACAGTTGACATTAGATGCAATAGCCATTAAAGAAGCACTGAAGAAGAGAAAAAATATCCATACTATGTTTGTCGACTACCGAAAAGCATTTGACTCCGTTCCACATAGCTGGCTTATCCAAGTTCTTTGCATTAACAAAATACACCCAACAATAGTTTCATTTCTCAAAACCGCAATGGAAAACTGGCAAACAGTACTGAAGTTAAAACAAAATAAAGACATATCGCTCACTACCGAACCAATTCAAATAAAACGCGGCATATTTCAAGGAGACGCTCTTAGCCCATTATGGTTTTGCTTAGCCTTGAATCCATTATCACAGTTATTAAATAAGTCACAAGCAGGTTACAGAATAAATCATATCAACAGTAGTAATTCTCAAACATTATCCCATTTAATGTACATGGACGACATAAAACTTTATGCACCTGACATTGACCGATTATATAAACTAGCAGATATTACACAAAAGTTTTCACAGGATATACGCATGAAATTTGGTGTGGAAAAATGTAAAATTAATTCCATAGAAAAAGGCAAGTTGCAAGACAAAAGCTACGCGCTAGAAACAGGAGAAATCATCACTCCGATGGACGACTATTCCACATACAAATATTTAGGCTTCCAACAATGCAAGCATATAAATCAGAAGCAGACTAAAGCTGAACTAAAATCAAAATTTAAACATCGATTAAATCAAATTTTAAGATCACATCTCAATTCAAAAAACATCGTCAAAGCAATTAACTCATATGCGATACCAATACTTACTTACTCATTCGGAATCATCAGATGGTCACAGACAGAACTCACAACATTGCAGCGCACTATTAATACACACATGACCAAACACAGAAAGCACCACCCAAAGTCATGTACCCAAAGACTCACCCTCCCTAGACGTGAAGGCGGAAGAGGACTCATAGACGTCACTAATTTACACAACAAACAAATCACAACTCTAAGAAAATACTTCTATAGAAAAGCTGAAACATCTTCACTACACAAATTTTCAATTGAAGCTGACAACAAACTGACCCCTCTAAACCTACACGACTCACACGTTCAAAAAAATGAAATAATCACGGACAATCAGACAAAAATTGCTGAATGGGCACAAAAATCCCTACACGGGAGACACAAAGCCGATTTAAGCCAAAATCATGTCGACTTTGAAGCGTCGAACGAATGGCTGACAAGAGGTGAACTCTTCCCCGAAACAGAGGCATTTATGATGGCCATTCAGGATCAGGTGATAGCAACAAGAAATTATAGAAAACACGTTACAAAGGAAATACAAACCGATCAATGCCGCCACTGCAATAGCGCCCCCGAAACAATTCAGCACATCACAGGAGCCTGCAAGACTTTAGTACAATCCGATTACAAACACCGCCATGACCAGATCGCCTCAATTATACATCAATACCTAGCGCATGCATTTAAATTCATCCGAGAAAAAGTTCCATATTACAAATACTCTCCAACAACTGTTTTGAAAACCAACAGACAAAATTATATTGGGACCGAACGATAATAACAGATAAAACAGTACATTTTAATAGGCCAGATATCACCCTACATGACAAAGATAACAAAACAATTTATTTAATAGACATAGCAGTTCCTAATACACACAACCTTCAAGCAACCATCTCAGAAAAAATAACAAAATATCATGACCTGGCAATAGAGCTAAACAACAGAGGCATGCCGAAACTGTACATATAATTCCAATAGTTATTTCATCAACAGGAGTTATCCCCAATAGTATAAAAAAGAGCCTTGAATTGTTAAACATCCCCACAAAAATTACCTATTTACTTCAAAAAGCTAGCATACTTAACACATGTCGAATCGCCCGAAAGTTTTTTGTCATCCGGATCCACTACACTCAATCCTATGACGCTTGACTGAGGTCCGTGTCGTAGGAATACTTACCCACCTTTTTCAAAGGCTGGAGAAAGCCAAGGCTTAAAAAAAAATATAATAATAATAATAATTCTCACAACATCTCATACGTTGACCTGATTCCGTACTAAGTCTATTATTTTCATTAACCCATTTAGGTTTTAAACACAATACCCGTTTCTACAATGCCACCGTATACGAGTGAAAAGTTTTTTTTGGAGACATCTGACTAAGCTGGCCAGTTACTATGACAAAACTTAACGTATTGATAAAAGTTGACTGTTGCGTCCAACTGAATGCGCAAGTCGTTATCTGTTGAGCAACTTTTTGCATCATTTGCGATTTTAAATCGAGTAAAAGTATGAATACTTAGGGATGTCGATATAATCGATATTTCTGTAGACGCAATATCGTATCACATTAGACTACGCGATAAAAATATCACACATTTATTAATGAATCAAATAATAAAATAATGGTGAAAAATTGTGAGAGGAAACACTTCGTAAGATGAACATACTCGTAGAAAAGTACATAATTTTGGTGCACTTCGAAAAATTGTTGTTAGTTCATCTAAAGTTTTTAAGTATTTCGAGAAAAGTTTTCTGCAATTCAAAAAAGTTTTGGGGCAATTCGAGATTCTTTTTGTTGCAATTTACGATATAGTTTTTCTAGTTGTGTTGGAATTCGAGAAAAGTCTAGATTCATAAAAAAGTTTTGTTGCAATTCATGAAATAGTTTTGTTACAATTCATGAAATAAGTAGTTTGGCTGCAATTGCAGAAACAGTCTTGCTGCAATTCGAGAAAAAAGTTTTGGTGTAATTCGACGAAATACCATAATTGTGAAAGTATTATTTAGAAATGTTATATGGATATAAATTTAACAAACCATTTACTTTCTCATTTTTAGTACAATGAGCAAAGTAAGTGCAAATTAATGCGAACTTTTTGATGTGCATGGAATGATAATTCAGCTGTATATTTAAAAAAAAACCGATTTTTGTATAGAAAACCCCGGGATAGATGCCCACTCTATCTCTATGTCCCATGTAGGCAAAGTTTTCTACCAACAGTATTATTGAGACTAATAAAGTTGTTCAGATGTTAATGTGATATGTGCTATAAAATCATCGAACAATGGTTGTAATGGTAAACAAGGAAAGCCAGGGTCAATAAAACCCCGTATAAACTTGCCAGTGCGGTGGAGTATTTTTGAATCAATGGTGTTTGATTACACAAATGAAAACCATGACCAAAATGCTGTTGCTATAATCATTTAAGCCTCGTGAGACTGAACAATCCCAGGCACAGTGTTGATATGACCAGTAAGTAGCTCGAGATAATAAAAAAGCTGAAAATTACATGGTTTTTTGTATCCACACCGCTGCTCGCACAAGACATTGGTAACTGCCAATCTAGTTTTTATTCGTTTGGGTACTAAACTAATTATAAAAATCAGAAAGACCGGACTGAGAATACACGTTGAGATGATTGGATAAGGATTGCTTGGGAAAGAAGTCTACGATAGTAAATCCGAAATATTTTGGTAACCCTAAGTTTCCATTTACAATTCTACCGGAGAGAAAAATTTCATCACCGTTCAGGCGAGGCGGGGTTCAACCTACATCTTCACGTCCCTGGAGGCTATCCTATCGACTGAAACGCGTCACTAAGCCGATGAATTTTGTAAGTGCTTGATTCGCCATGAGCTAGCGAGGTATCTACTGGAGATGTTCTCAATGAAACCTACAGGGTGTATCTGAGACTATTAACATCCCTTAAACCACGTGTTCTATCAACCATTCTGAACAACAATTCTTCGTTGACTTTTGTAAATTCGTATAAAAAAAAAATTAAGCTCCATACAAAGTCTGCCACGTGACTTGGTCAGGTCGCCGTGGTTTGTATGGGGAGTCGAAAAAATTTTCGACTAATTTCGAAAACTCGTAGAACAAGTGTTGTTCAGAATGGTCGGTACAACACGTGGTTAAAGGGATGTAAATGTCCACTACTGTTGGCGGTCCTTATGCTGTGGTATAGGATTTACGACAATAACAGTCAGTATTAATTATACAAAGCGATATACGAGAAGTTACAGCTCAATAACTTAGTTCAAAACCTACATCCGAGTTAGTGTGTCAAGGTATGTTCTAAGAAATTGTATTTGTGCGTCTTTGAGATGCTTTGTCAGGGTTTTATGTAGAAATTTCAATGATCTCAATGACTTTTAAATGTCTAGGTGGGGTAAAAAACGTATGATAACACTAGTCAACAAATTTTTAACTTTTTTTCGTAACAAATAACAGAGGTCCATAATTTTACTAAATGGCACTCTCTGATAATGAATCTGTTTTCAAAATTTTGATACCTCGTCTAGTATCTGATTTATAGAGAGTCAAATACCTCAAAATTTAGTTTTAGGTTCTTTTTCATTGGCAATTTCAAAACAAGTACAAGCACTTTAAAAAAATGTTTTCGGCATATCAGTAAAGCTCATTTTCTCAATTATATATATCAATAAGATTTATTTTGTAATCTTTAATCTATATTGAGTAATATCCATATCAACATCCGTGTACTTATAGCGCATACAAATCATCACTTAATTCTTGTAAAGGAAAAAACATAAGATAGCTTAATTGGCTGTAGCGTTGCAGGGAAATCAGGTAAAATTATAAATTAAAAAGCATTTCATAATTTGGGGTTTTTATTTTCAAAATATCTATTGAAATTTGCTACATCCCAATTGATACATATTTAAATAGATCCCAAAAAAAACACTAAGTGCCACTTTTCAGATTTTCAACCCTCTGTAACTTAATAACTTGACGTGATATGAAAATTCTGATAACAGGTCTAGATTCAGCATATTAAGCTCTTCATATTTATCATATTTTTATTCAGGTTGTGTTTTCTTGTTGACTTGTGTAATCAATCGAAGCTAAAGAATTTCAAGGCTCCCTATGTTCGCGGGCAGCCTCTATTTTATTACAAGCTTTTATTTAGTTTCACCTGTCCCGTTGTCTGTCGTTCTGTAATCAAATCTTGCAACTTAAATTTGATCCACTTCCCGGTTTCCGATTGAGCTGAAATTTAGAATGCATGTATAAATCGGATGACAATGCAATGTTATTGTGACAGAGAGCCGATCTGATGATGGAGCTGGAAGGTGGCCATAGGAACTCCGTAATTAAATGATGCAACCCTATCGAGTTTGGGCTCATTAAATTCGTCTTGACAAGTACTTTGACACTATATGGTAACCAGGGTCTGATGATGGAGCCGGAAGGTGGCCATAGGAACTCCGTAATTAAACGATGCAACACTATCGAGTTTGAGCTCACTGGATTAGTCTTGACGAGTACTTTGACACTATATGGTAACCAGGGTCTGATGTTGGAGTTGGAAGGTGGCCATAGGAACTCCGTAATTAAACGACGCAACCCCATCGAGTTTGGGCTCATTGGATTAGTCTTGACGAGTACTTTGATACTATATGGTAACCAGGGTCTGATGTTGGAGCCGGAAGGTGGCCATAAGAACTCCGTAATTAAACGACGCAACCCCATCGAGTTTGGTCTCGTTTGATTCGTCTTGACGAGTACTTTGATACTATATGGTAACCAGGGTCTGATGTTGGAGTTGGAAGGTGGCCATAGGAACTCCGTAATTAAACGACGCAACCCCATCGAGTTTGGGCTCATTTGATTAGTCTTGACGAGTACTTTGATACTATATGGTAACCAGGGTCTGATGATGGAGCCGGAAGGTGGCCATAGGAACTCCGTAATTAAACGTTGCAACATTATCGAGTTTGAGCTCACTGGATTAGTCTTGACGAGTACTTTGATAATATATGGTAACCAGGGTCTGATGATGGAGCCGGAAGGTGGCCATAGGAACTCCGTAATTAAACGATGCAACACTATCGAGTTTGAGCTCACTGGATTAGTCTTGACGAGTACTTTGACACTATATGGTAACCAGGGTCTGATGTTGGAGTTGGAAGGTGGCCATAGGAACTCCGTAATTAAATGACGCAACCCCATCGAGTTTGGGCTCATTGGATTAGTCTTGACGAGTACTTTGATACTATATGGTAACCAGGGTCTGATGTTGGAGCCTGAAGGTGGCCATAAGAACTCCGTATTTAAACGACGCAACCCCATCGCGTTTGGTCTCGTTTGATTCGTCTTGACGAGTCTCTTGCTTTCGTCCCATATTAATTATATATGATTGATTGGATGGATGACCCAATGCCAAGGTGAGCACGTGCCGAGGGCTGAATTGTATGAGGGTGTATAAACATGTCTTGCCGCTAACGTTGCGCCTCAGGGTACCAGGGCGAACCCTGTTGTATTGTAGCCCTTATCCCTCTACAACGGACCTCTGGGGGATGGACCGTTATTTGTCTTATACTCGTGGGAATAACATGAAGAAAACAGAAACAACTACACAAAGAAAACGACGTTTAGAGAAGGCGAAATTGAAGAGACAGGAGAAGATTGATAATGAAAGCGATGTCCACAAGCGGCAACGCTTAGAAAAACTAAGTTTAGCTACTGCTAAACATTTGTGGATTATGAGAAAGCCTTTGACTCGGTTGAAATCTGGTCTGCTCTGGAGTCCCTGCAGCGATGCCAAGTCATAATACATAGTCATAATGGCAGAAATGCTGCAGGACCTACAACAGATGCTGAATGACCTGGCTGACTCTTCTAAATGCATCGGCCTACGGATGAACTTGTACAAAACCAAGGTCATGTTCAATGAACATGTTCTACCGGAACTGATTGCAATTCACGGTGCTGTCCTCGAAGCTGTTCAAAAATACGTATACCTCGGGCAGACTTTGCAATTGGGTAAAAACAACTTCGAGGATGAGGTGAATAGGAGAATCCAGTTAGGTTGGGCAGCATTTGGAAAACTACGTCGTGTCTTCGTATCGTCGATACCACAGTGCCTAAAGACGAAAGTCTTCAATCAGTCCGTCCTACCCGTCATGACATACGGAGCCGAAACGTGGACACTTACGGTACGGCTGGTCCACAAGTTAAAGATCGCTCAGTGGTCTATGGAACGAGCAATTTTTTACCTTTTTCGACGCACCTGTACCCATATGTTTAATAAACGGCTTGAGCAACCAAATGTAAAGATTTGGAACTCCTTGCCAGCGCATGTTTTT
>CM032485.1:10486461-10499264 GCA_019059595.1 Marasmia exigua
AGAATAACCATTAGATATAGTATGACTAACAAAACGCTAGAAATGTCAATTATCATTTTGAAATATTTGAAAGCGAATGTCTCTGTTAGTTCCAGTCGGTTCAGTTTTATTTTGCTTCGACCATGGGCAACGACTATCGACGTAGTATTTTTAATTAGACGAAGTAAACTGACAGATGTCAATGTGTCATTCCCATTTATTTGCAAAATGTAAAATGTCAGAGTGTATGGGGATTTGACACTAGCAACTGTCAAATCACTTTATTTAATTCAAAATCTGAGTATATAAATGCATGGCAACAACTTAGATTGACACGCATTGACAAGACGTTTAATTGAAAAAGAAAGAAATACGTACCTAATAAAGAGGTGGAAAATAGAGGGCCCTTATTCATTGGTATTGTTACAGTATTCAATGAAAATTAAACTTAATTTTTATTTTGGTCTGATGAGTTCTAGAAAATCTTTAATTTCTTGAAAATAAGTGTCGAGCTTAAAATACCGAGAAATCAATATCACACCTGTCCTATTCGGATTTATTATAATGGGATCCTCGCCTTTGCCCTTTACACACATACAACTTATTACCAATACTTTCCCGTCCTTCGATTTCAACTTTAAAATTTAGGAAGGTGTATTCATAATGCAATAACATGCAAAGCACTTTCTCAAAGTCAACGAGGCCATGTGGTTACTTCCTAAAGTTGCGAACCACGGAACAAGGCCGAAGTAATTCGCTCTCTGAATAATTAAAACGGCACCGAGATGTCTTAGCCAAAGGGCTTGTACGAGCGATAAAGGAAACATTTTGTTTGTGTGGTTTAATTTTTGTTTAAGGACTTAAGGACTAATCCTAACTTTGTGTCTTCGTTAATTGCTTTCTAAATAATATATTCATTGTGTTATTTATCGCCCTGCTGGTCTATTGGTTTAAGTAGGGCGCGTGATTACGGGATCCTTTGTATGATTCCCGGATCGAGCAAAAAGCATGTTTCGAATTTTTCGATCATAGCTCGGGTTTGTGATCACCAATCCGTATTTGGAAAGCGTGATGATTAAGCCTAGTCTCATCATAGTAACGATGACTTGATTTCTATGATGGAGGCATTTGCCCAGCAGTTGACCAGTAGATGGTATAGATGCTGATATCTACATTACTTCAATTTATCGGTAAACAGAGTATAGGGCGCCTTCAGGCCAGATGGAGAGACGCTCAGCGCAGGATGGCTGGCAGAAGCTGGATGCAAGTAGCCGAAAATCAATCAGAGGGCCGAACATTTTTTTTATGTGATAGGTGGCAGACGAGCAGACAAATCGCCTGATGGTAAGCGATTTCCGCCGCCTATGGATACCCGCGACACGAGTGGAGTCACTAGTGCGCTGCCAACCTTTAAGCCCCCGGATTAGGCCTCCGATACCCTCACTCACGCAGCGAAACATAGCACAGTGCTGCTTCACGCCGGTTTATTTTTGAAGCCGTGGTATCACTTCGGTCGAGCCGGCCCATTCATGCCGAAGCGTGGCTCTCCCACGGTCTGATCACTTCATGCCACATATAAAACACTTGTAGATATACTTAGGCAGTATTTACCTTTTAAACATTATTGAGGTTTTTCACTTCATTTAAGTTATTATTCATAATTCCTTAGCTCTCATCAATCTTAAAAAGCAAAAATAAAAAAAAAACTTTTCACCAAAGTCCTGAAGACGAAGTTAGCTAAGCTTTCTTATAACTGAATTCCTTATCCGCCGGGATCCAGGTATTAAAACAGCGGCAACGGCTTGATGTAAACAGCTTAGGATAAAATGAAAATTTCCTAACAGTTTTTACTGTGATTAAACTTTTAAACCTAGATCATATAGTAAATCCATCGGTAGACGAAGAATGTTTTATGAGGTTTTGAAGTTATTTGTTGTAATTATACTTGCGACTGGCGACTCACTCTCTGGGTCGTTCCTGGTGCAGAGGCTGGCCATCGCTATTCAGCGTGGTAATGCGGTGAGTGCGATGAGCACCTTTGCGTCGGTGGTGGGCGGGTGTGGGTTGCCTGTTTTTGACCGATAGACGTGGATGGGTCATCATCATTATCCTTTCAGCCAATAGACGTCCACTGCTGGTCATAGGCCTCTCCCAATGTTCTCCACACAGATCGGTCCTGTGCCGACCGCATCCAATGGATTCCCACGATCTTCATCAGATCGTCGGCCCACCTTGTGGGGGCCTGTCACGGCTGCGACTTCCAGTACGTGGCCTCCACTCGAGGACCTTTCCATCCCAACGGCCATCTGTTCTCCTCGCTATGTGCCCTGCCCTTTGCCACTTGAGACATGCAATCCTTTGGGCTATGTCTGTGACCTTAGTTCTCCTGCAGATCTCATCATTTCTGATACGATCACGCAGGGAGACTCCGAGCATAGCCCCCTCCATTGGATGGGTAGTGGAACTTAATTAATTTGTTTGAATTTTATTAAATTACTATTTAATTATATAATTTCATGTTTTGTTGGTGTACCTATCATCATCTATATTTAATTTGTAATACTTTGAAATTTATTTTGTATTTAGTTTAATAATGATATTTAAAAATATATATACTTTTTATATTGTGGAGGGGTTATCCATAATGGTTTGTGGTTATTTGTCTTGCTGAAAACCTAAAGACTAAACGTTTGCAGCCCCTTAGAAAAGATTATTTCTAATGCTGAGGCGATAAACGGGGCCCTTTTTTTTTAAAAGTACCCTCTTCTCTTAAAGGTCTCTAAGTCGTAGCCGTCGGAAAATACTACTATAGCCAAACCGATCTACAGAACTGAGGTACGTGGTAGAAAGTTCCGTGAGAAACGCACAGTATTAGATCACCATCATTCGAGATGATGGGGATGGGATGTTAATCGCTTGCGTGTGGTTCAAGATTTTGTTTTTTGTGAAATGCGACTTACAAGCAGACGGATGACCTGTTGGTAAACGACTGCCACCGCCGATCGACACAAACCCACAACACCAATGAAATCAATAGCGCGCTGCCAAACATTTACCCCCTATCCCCCCGGATCGGACCTGTGTATAATTCCCGGTTGCAGTTTAGACCAAGATTCAGGATTCTGGAAGTCTGGTAATACTAATGAAGAGACTGCTGTCTGACTTTCGCAACCCTTTTGACAGCGAAACAAATGAAAAATAAATATTTCACCACATCACATGCATTGATCTGACTCCGAGAAATCATAAACACATAGGCGTTGTCTCACGCCGGTTTTGTGAGACCGTGGTATCGTTCCAGTTGAGCCTTGAGTTGACATGCTTCGGCATGGATAGGCCTCTTGCCGAAGCATGCCTCTGCCTGTTACGCTTCAGTTTTCGTCACTGGCCCTTAGTATATAGTCAAGTCGACTAATAAAATTATTAAAGCAGACACAGCATTATCTTTACAGCAATATTTTGAATTGCTACTAGTTACGTTAATAGCTTTCAACTTAAGGAGTGAGAAAGCAATATTCTCCTAGACAAAGACATTAAACGGTCAGAGACATCGCGATCAACACTTGAAAGAAAAAATCGTTTTCGAGTTCAGAGCACTCACTAGAAACACTGCAGTTCACTGATAAATAAATAAATGTATATAGGTGAGGATCATCACTTATGGTGCTCTGACATGGTCACTAACTGAAAGCCAGAAGTCCAAGCTCAAGATTGCCCAAAAAGCTGTGGAGCGAAGCATCCTAGGTATTAAACTTTTTTTTTTTTTTTTATATATATATTAAATGGGTTTGCACTTGACCTCATTTCACCTGATGGAAAGTGACAATAAGGTCTAAGATGTAGCGTGCTTACCCAGAAGAAGCCTATTCACTCTCGACTTAAAGACACCCAAATTGTAGCTCTCTGGGAATACAGAAGCCGGCAAGTTGTTCCATTCCTTAGCAGTTCGTACCAAGAAAGAGGAAGCGAAACGCTTAGTACGAGCTGGTGGAACTTGCACAGTGTAAGGGTGGATTCCTGTCGTCTTCCGTAATGTCCGGTGGTAGAAAGGAGAAGGTGGTATCAAAAATGCATCCTATAAAAAACCGATAGACAGGCCACTCTACGTCGGTGAGCGAGGCTTTGGGATTTACCATCCACTAATTCTGCGTCACCAACTAACCTCATGGCTCGACGCTCAATCGAGTCGAGGGCAGCCAGCTGATACTTGGCAGAGCCATCCCATAGGTGACTGCAATACTCCATGCACGACCGAACTTGAGCTTCATAGAGTTTAAGAACCCTATCGAAGGCTTTGGAGATATCCAGCGAGACTGCAAGAGCCTCACCGTGCCTGTCTAATGCCTCACCCCAGTTATGAGTAGCGTACACAAGAAGATCCCCAGTAGATAAACTCACGGATAGAGTGCGAAATACTATAATCCCCTACCCCTTCTCTACTATCAAATGTCCTTTACCCGGAGGTTGTCTGGCAGACATCGCTTTCAGCGATAAGACCGCCGAAATTGTACACAAAATTTCTGTAATGCCTCGTACTTAAGTTGTGTATTTTTTGCAATAAAGTACATCTATCTATCTATCTAATCCGCTCACAACCGGCATTATGGACGTAGATGTAAAAACTGCGAAGCTTAAATCAAACTGGGCTGGCCATACTGGCACTAGCATTATGTCACGAAATGGCAGCATTGTAGATGGTTGTCGTACAAGAGGCAGGCCGAAAAAGAGATGGCGTGACGACCTGGCCCAATACTTCCGTAACTGGCAAACGTTGGCAATCATTAGGGAGGTCGAGACTGGTAGAGAGCAGTAGAGGCTATTAAAGGAGGCCTTTGCCCAGCAGTGGGACTACTTAGGCAAAAAAAAAACATCCCATTGCTGATCTGTGCCAGTCAACAGAGAAATTACTAATACCTAGATAATCGACCTTACGCGTATTACTCAGGGTCACTATTACAAATGCGCCGCCAATCTTTAAACTCAATATATGTAGAAAAATAGTTAATAAAATCAAGTAGGCACTACGTATATAAAATGTAGAAATCTACGGATATACCCCTAGTGCGCCCAAAATTTAGAAATTGGCTTTTTAGTATTTTTTAGAATAAATTTGGCTAAAATTAGATATCATGTGTTAATAATAGAAATAGAAAAAAAGTCAAAAACGGTCAAAATGTTCTCTGGGTCCACACGCCGGGGCAAATAGGGCAACAAAATTACTACTCCCCTGCATCATGTATTAGAATTAACATTTGGAAATAAAGACAACAGAAAATAAACAATTTCTGCAAAAAAAAAACCGCCTTCAATAACCACGATCTAAAAAGTGTAAAATAACATTTTATAACAGTACTTTCGAGAAAAGGTGTTACCGAAGTCGGCGCCCAATACTATCTTGTAATTTAATACAACATTCAATTACTGCAGGGATTAGGCGCCGACTTCGGTAAAACCTTTTCTCGGATGTTCTGTTATTTGAGGTGTATAAAGTGTAAAAAAAATATTTTACACTTTTTAGATCGTGGTTATTAAAGGCGGTTTTTTTTGAAGAACATTTTTTTTCAAACCTTTTAGTGTCTTATTTTTTGACGTTCCGATTTTTCTTGGATCCCATCATCAGATCCTCGTATCCTTATCATGGTATCAATCCGGGACTATCTACTTTCCAACTAAAAAATAATCATCTAAATCGGTTCATGAATGGCAAAGTTATTGGCGAACAAATATAAAAAAAAATTAAAAATATATACATGTCGAAGTGGGAACCCCTTTTTATATTAAGTCGGTTAAAAAGAAGCCTCTGATCAAAATGATCGGTAGTAGCTGTTATATATAAAAAAAATCTTTTAACTCAACTTAATCCCCTCGCTCCTCCCTTGGGCGAAATTGACGTTATTAACTACTCATCGTAATACTAACTACGCATCGTTTACTGTTATATGACCTTTTGAATATTTATAGAGCGTCAGCGCTATTTTGTCATCGTAGCGTCAATCTACTATTATTCTATTGTAGTTTTACTAGATATTAGCCATTATTAACTACTCATCGTAATACTAACTACGCAGCGTTTACTGTTATATGACCTTTTGAATATTTATAGGGCGTCAGCGCTATTTTGTCGTCGTAGCGTCAATCTACTATTATTCTATTGTAGTTTTACTAGATATTAGCCATTATTAACTACTCATCGTAATACTAACTACGCAGCGTTTACTGTTATATGACCTTTTGAATATTTATAGGGCGTCAGCGCTATTTTGTCGTCGTAGCGTCAATCTACTATTATTCTATTGTAGTTTTACTAGATATTAGCCATTATTAACTACTCATCGTAATACTAACTACGCAGCGTTTACTGTTATATGACCTTTTGAATATTTATAGGGCGTCAGCGCTATTTTGTCGTCGTAGCGTCAATCTACTACTATTCTATTGTAGTTTTACTAGATATTAGCCATTATTGTCCGATATGTCCATTTAATTATTATGACTAAATTGCTTATAGTTATAAATATGTATTCTTTCTATTTATGTCATATTTATAAATATATGTATTGCTATGTATATGTAGGTATTTGTGTATATGTATATGATTTTTTGTTTTGTACTCCACTTTCACGTAATCTTCTTTCGCCGCATCACTATCCTTTCTGTATGACCCAAAGGTTGACTGGTAGACAATGCCTCTAGGCATTAATTTCGCATTGTATAAACTTTTTGTGCAATAAGGTTTAAATAATAATAATAATAGTGACCGCTTACAATGAGTTGCTTGAGAAGGCTCAAAGTCACACAGAGAGAATAGGAAAGGGCTATGGTTGAAGTCTCCTTGCGTTGTCGTATCAGGAATGAGATCCGCAGGAGAACCAAGGTCAAAGACGTAGCGTAAAGAATTACATGCTCAAGTGGCAATGGACAGGGCACATTGCGAGGATATCAGACGGCGGATGGGGCAGAAAGGTCCGAAAGGAGGCCGCGTATAGGTGGTCGAAGCCGTGGCAGGCCCCCGACATGGTGAGGGTCGCGGGAATCCCTTATATGCGGGCGATCATTGGGGGAGCCCTATGTCCAGCAGTGGACGTTATTGGCTGAAATTATGATTACTAGATATTACTTTGTACATATATACTTGGTACATAATGTGGAATGTGGAATGTCTTATCATCATCTTAAGACTGTTACAGTCCACTGCTGGACACAGGCCTCTCCTAATGTTCGCCACTATGATCGATCTTTGGCTACTTGCATCCAGCTCCGGCCAGCCATCCTGCGTAGATCGTCACTCCATTTGGCCTGAGGGCACTACGTTCACCGAAACATGATCTCCACTATAGAACTCGTACAATGAATACTATTTAAGAGCGCATCGACTGGAGTGATACCACGGAGTCAAGTAATGTAATGTAATGTGCCGTGTGGTCCCCGGCAGAGTAGAATTGGCCACCCTCACTCTTACCGAGGTGTCGCAAAAGGCGACTAAGGTAAAGTTGCTGGCATGATCATCAGCACCCAGAGAAGGAAAACTCTGCATTTATACCAAAACCCTCGCCAACCCGTCTGCCAAGCGTGGTGAGTATGGCAATTACCACTCATGTGATTGAGGGAGGGCCGTGCCACAGTAGGGCTTAAATGGGCTGACGATGATGACGATGAATAAGTAATGTATAGATCTATATTTTGTTATCTGTATTTTTGGTGCCAAATAAACATTTTTCTATTCTATTTTCTATTCTACATAAAACCGGCGTGAAGCAGCACTGTGCTGTGTTTTGCTTAGTGAGTGAGGGTACCGGGGGCCCGGAGGAAAGGGTAGTTTAAAAGTTGGCAGCGCACTTGTGACTCCACTTGTGTTGCCATGGGCGGCGGTAATCGTTTACCATCAGGTGATCTGTCTGCTGGTCTGCCACCAAAAAAATACTGGTAACTTACTCTTTGTAACATCATTTCAGCTATTTAGGCGTTTGGCGTTACTTAAATGTTGTGGAAGTTTGACACCGTAGTAGCATTTGCATTTGCTTCTATGGCGTCAATTTTGTGACATTTGCTTTGACGAGTCAAAAGATTTTCATTTCAGCGTCATTGTTAGGTTACGAAAGTATCGTGTAGTCTTATTAACTTCTTCGTTCATCATGGTTACTGCTTACTAAATTCCCAGACCTTTTCTTCTCAATATTTATAGACCGTGTGTTGCCTAGAGAAAGCAAATGCTATCACATTACACACGATGCGTCACTAGTATTGAGCAGTTTTTCTTCTTTTACGACCGGCACGCTACCCGGTCACCGTGACTCCACTCAATAATTCCGTATAGAGCGTGATCAGGAATCGAATCCAGTGCGCTGCGACGGCATTTTTTTATATTATTGCCTCTTGGACGTCATAACTTCAGCCCCGTATAAACTGGATCATAACATGAATATATCGTAAAGATGGATTGTAAGTTGGAAAAGTGTATTGAAAAGGATTTATTTTCTGGAAGTCGGTAAATTTTTTTAGATCCATAAAGCTGAGTGGGCGTTTCGTTTGCTGATGCTTTTGCTGGTTGCCATTCAGTAAGTTAGTAATAAAAACAATAAATATCATCAGATACATTGTACTGGTCCTGGTGACTGCCTCTGCGCAATGGTTGGTGAGTCCCACTTTAAAGCGACGGTTGCCCTTGGGGTCCCAGGTTCGATCCCCGGGTCTGGCCAAAATTTGTACCTGAGTTTTTCTGTTAAGAAACTCTCAGTGTTAGCCCGGAATCTGGAAGTTGTCGGTCTTGTACCCCCTTGTCTCAGAAAGCACGTTAAGCCGTCGGTCCTGCGCCTAATCCCTTTTCGGTCGTGTCACACTAGTGTCCCATCGAAATAAGAGGGTACGGGAATAAAGAGTGCACTTGTGGATGCGCAAATACTTGTGCACTATAATATGTCCTGCGTCGATGGCTGATCACTGAGATTGGCGGCAATGACCGAAAAATCGGTTTGGAGGACATTATTATTATTATTACTGGTCCTAAACTAAGGTTTCCCCAGGCGAAATCAAAATCAAATCAATTATGTATCTGTTTTATCAACAAACACTTATATGGGGAAGCAGTACAGTAAAACTCAGGACAAGATGGAAAGTATTCCCTAGACACAGTCTTACACGGTGTCTAGGGAATACTTTCAATCTTTTCTTTCACTCACTTCTCGTTCCATTACGCTCTGTCATATCATTCACATCATTCGTAAAAATTAAGCTTAAGTAGTAAAAAAACCGGCCAAGTGCGAGTCGGACTCGCGCACCGAGGGTTCCGTACAAACCTGCAAGGTTTACAAAGTTCGTTCATTACGACAATCGAGTCATAACTATGGTATTTTTATTGCAAAATGAAATTCATAACATTACAATGGGGAAAGATGAAGGAGCATAAATTTAAGACAAAGATTTCTTTATCGTTTAAGTAATCCTTTATTTTATATTAACACATATCATTTCGATAAAGAAACGTCGAAATATAAAGAAGAAGGCTATTTCGTCTTCTTTAAATGTTGCCCTCCCCATACATAGTATAATAACTCGCGGTCATTGCTATAACTACAAATATGTTTACAATCACAATTTTTTGGTGGTATAACTACTTAAAATTTTAAGCTTTTCGGAATTTTTCTGTTACCTGTGCTGTAAGCTATTGCTTCTTACCAAATTTGGAGATTCTATGTCAACGGGAAGTGGTCTTTAGGTTTTAATTCCCTTGCGTGTAGTTGCGAGTTTCAAAATATGCGGTATCAATGGTTGTACTTTTGCGTTTTGCGTTTTTGCGTTGACTTAGATTTTTTTTTCACGGGTTAAAGGCAATTAGATCTAAGTATTTGATATGAATTTCAACTTGATAGCTCTACGCGTTCATGAGGAAAAAAGTAATAAGTTTATATTTATTAAAAAATATATATTTTGTAATGTAACTAAAAATTTAAGGTTTTCGGAATTTTTCCTGTATGTGTGCTATAAAACATTGCTTCATGCCAAATTTCAAGATTCTAGGTCGACTGAAAGTACCCTTTAGGTTTTGATTCCCTTGCGAGTACTTGCGAGTTTCAAAATATGCAGCTTAAATTGCTGTTTCTTTTGATTGCGTTGACATAGAAGTTTGATTTTGTTACAGCTTAAAGGTATTATAGACCTAAGTATTTGGTATAAATTTCAATTTAATACCTCTACGCGTTTATGAGAAAATGGGTAGTAAGTTTAAAATTATTAAAAAGAATATATTATGTGATGTAACTAAAAATTTATAGTTTATAGTTTTCGTAATTTTTCCTTTATCTATGCTATAAGACGTTGCTTCGTACCAAATTTCAAGATTCTGAGTTCACGGGAAGCACCCTGTAGGTTTTGATTCCCTTGCAAGTGTCGAAAATTTGCGGCATAAACGGCTGTATCTTTTGATTGCGTTGGCTTAGAAGTTTGATTTTTTTCACAGCTTCAAGGGACAGTAGACCTGAGTAATTGATATAAATTTCAGCTTCATACCTCCACGCGTTCCTGAGAAAAAGGGTCTTGACAGACGGACGGACGGATGGACAGACGGACAACAAAGTGATCCTATAAGGGTTCCGTTTTTTCCTTTTGAGGTACGGAACCCTAAAAATAATTAAGGTTTAAGCTTCACTACTCAAATTTTATTATCAAGCCAGAATGAGAACTTTTGTCAATTTCAACAATGGTTTTGCTACATGACATCAGATAAAAACGAATGTAGTCCCAAATAGCCGTTTAACGAGTAGTCTGACGTAAAAGGTGTTAAATTATTTGTCTAAGCTTGATAAAATATACGTTAATTTGATATCAATAGATTAGGATTAAAAAAAAATTACAAATAACATTTAACTTGAATTAGAACTTGCCAAGGTCATGAATTGAAATTAACTTATTAAATCTTAAGTTTTTAAGTGTGTTATTTACTTAAGAATAAATCGCAAAAGATTGCTATAAAATATCAACTATTTATTAAATCTTGTCATAAAGTAATATTAACTTACATTCTGGTGAGATTGTGGTCAAGCGTTGGCCTATAGTTCATAAAAAAATCTTATAAACTAATATAATCATCATCCTGCTGCCCTTTTCCCAGGTTATCTGGGGTCGGCGCAGTATGTTTTCCTTTTCCATACGCCCCTGTCATTCGTCATCGAATCATCCCCCTTTTCCATCATGTCATTCTACACACAGTCCATCCATCTCTTCTTCGGCCGTCCTCTGTTCCTCCACCCACTTTTATTTTAATATATACATTAATCTGATATAATTATAAAAGGACATAAATAAAAAAGTTAATAAAAATACCTTATGAACTTGTGTTATAGGTATCAATAAAAATAAAATTTAAGAACTAAATCCCCAACTTCCGAAAAAATACGCTCTAAAAATATTTTTATCTTGTCTAAGAGCGTGTTTTTTTGTAGTTGGGATTTAATTCTTGAACCTAATTTTTATTTAACAAATGTTTAGTTATATGCATAAAATTACATATTTAAAATGTGCTAAAACATCTGTTTCATTTGATTCCTCACTCTAAGTCCCCTAGAGGGCGGTTTACTCAATTTAATGTGATGTCATGTCACCTTTAACCAAAACACAATCAAGACGCATCTAACGACACCTCATTTGTTCAAATATGATAATTAATTAAGAAGTTATGAAAGAACAGATGAATAAGTATACATACATACAGGTCAAAATCATAACCCTCCTTTTTGCTTCGCCGTAGTCGGGTAAAAAGGAGCGCATAATCACATAAAAGTTGTTCTATGGTTTCCGTCTCCTTCTTGCATGCTCTGCAGTTGCTGCTCAATGTCATGTCAGTGTTTTAAAATGTGCCTTAATTTATCCAAACCCTCAAAACCAGTTCAAAAGTTATCAATAACATTTTCTCATCCGATAACCAGCTAAACCATTCACCTTCAAAAACTTGAAGTGTTTACCGTATCCGAAATAAACATGTAAGGAATTTGTGAAGCTATTTACGTCAAAATGTCGGCTGACCGGAGCGGTTAAGTTTCATAGTGTAGTCAGTTGATAGTTATCGATATTTTCTTTCCAAAAACTTCCTTGTGACCGAGAAAAAATTGTTTTGTACAGATAAGATTTACTTTCACATCTTTAATATTTTTATAACCCAAGAACGGGTTAAAGGGTTCATAGTGTAGTCAGTAGATAGGTTATTGATATTTTGTTTCCAAACACGTCATTGTTGCTAGAGATCAATTGATTTTGTATAAAACGATTAACCAGTTCATGTATAATACTTTTATAACTAAAAAGATTGATTGACTGCTAAAGATTTTTATCTTTTTTTTTACTTTTAATTCCTGAAATACGAGTATCTCATTTAATATTATTTGTATTACCTACCTAGTAGTGGAAACTAATTAGGCTAGTGAGTTACTTATATTTAATAAGTCTGAATGTATAAGTATTTAAGCTGTTTGTTTTCTCAATAAAGAAAATAAATAATGGCTAGATAAATTTTAATGGTCTGTGATACGTAAGATTTTAGTTGGCCTTAAACAAAAGAGTACCTAACTACATCCAATTAGTATAAGCTTCTAGTTTGAAATAAAAAAAACGCATTATTTATATGAAGATTGGCAGACAAAGAGACGGATCATTAGACGTTAAGCGAACCGTCGCCCCCAAACACCTGATTGACCAATGAAGCCAAAGGTTAAGGATCTACGTGAAGAATTAATACTTCTACTTTTGGTAATATCTCCACTTCAAATTACGTAAAACAATTTCTTCTGCTGGAAATCATATGCAGGCAAAATGAAATGTCTGGCGAGAACGGAAAT
>CM032485.1:10499364-10517679 GCA_019059595.1 Marasmia exigua
TAAATTATTAAAGAATCTACAAAGATTTGCACTATGGTCGACCACAGCTATCAGTTCCTGACTTTGGGAAAACCAGCAGAAATGTCACCCGTAGCAGTCCTGCAAAAGTACTTCTACGACATGGTTCATGGACATCACCTAACGTCGTATTGTTTAGGGTAAAATGGAATGCACTAGACCGCATTAGGGTTATAGATACGAATAAGCAACCTGATCAAATGTGTTGTCGGCAATCCAGTGTATTAGTACTGAGTATAGATAGCAAGCTGTAGGATATAGGATGTCTCAAAGATGGCATTTCCAGATTCACGATTGGACGATTCCAGGATTTGGAATCGTCCAAGTGTAGGTTCCCCGGGCTTCGAAACAACGGTTTTGGATGCATCTGGGATTTACACGCTGAGAAAATGATCAGAGGTAAGGCATAGGACGTCTCAAAGATGGCCTCTAACAATCCAGTTTGGAATATTGCAAACATATTTATCGGTGGATATTATCCACTTCTACTGATTTTACTTCTGCGTTGATCCTTAAGAGTAGGTAGATACATTAATATCGTGCCACGACCAACTGTAATAATCTCCTCCGACCAGTTTGGAAACCACGGCCAACCTCATCGATCAGCTACAATCCCAAGATATATTGAGTACAGTCACAAAAGCACTCTCGCATTCGCTTACCTAAATTTGTTGAAATAACATCAGTGTGACACGACCACGACCACAATAGGAGAGGCAAGAAAGACGTGATAGACCACCAACTTCTCTGGAAGTTCTTCTTTGGGCTAATGGTGAAATCTTCTTGACAAAAAGCTCTTATACAAATGTTGGCCCGACCCGGAAATCATACTTGAGCCTCGAAGCGCAGTCGACGCTTTAAAGTACGATTCACTTAAAACTACTCTGCCGGAACAATCATTGATTAACACTGTGAGTCTAGCCGAGTGTATTAGAATGAGCGCATAGCAAACCACTCAGTAAAGTTACGAGAGATTCCACTCACGTTTAGTCAGCTGTCCCATTTAAATCTAACGTAAAGCAGAGACTGGACATTTGTTTGCTTACATACTTGGATCACTTTACTATAGCTTCCATATTTGGTTAAGCGTTGAACTAGTAACCGCAACTGAAAGGCAAGAGGGCTTGTGCTGAAAGCGAATTGGTAATATCCGATGGCGAATTTTGCTGTGACCTCTAGCTTCTAGGGTACTAGATTTGAACAAACATTAGAACGATCAACGCATGTATTTATCCAGTGTCTTTGTGGGATGATATGGACTTATTTGAATCTTGTCTTCCAACATGACGGTTTTTCAATTCCATTACGTTTTCAGCCATCTATCGCCAATTCAGCCTTCGTGTACTCGGTGATTCGCTGATCACGATAAACAATGGCGGCGCGCACCAAAAGGTTTGGCTCCTCGTTCCTGCCCCGAGCCATCAAGGCATGGAATGCCCTCCCAGCTCATGTGTTTCCTCCATCATACAATCCGGGGTCTTTTAGGCGGGGCGTAAAACGAAATCTCAGCAGGCCATTAGGGTGAGGATGGCAAACACAATGGGTACTTGGTTAGTTCTTTTGTGCCTGTCAACCTCATATGTGGATTTCACGGCCGCTTACCATCAGGCGGAGTGAGGTCATCCTGATTGGCCTTTCTAAAAAAAACGAGATCCTTCTTGATATGATCTACCCAGCGATACCTGGGGCGCTCTACTGGCCCCCTATATCTTTAAATTATGTAAATAAATATCAGACACCTATTACCACAAGTGCTAAATCTAGATACTGGCTTTGTGATCAAATTGTTGTATATTATGGCCTAATTCGATGGAACATTTTTGATACAGGAAGATTAGAGATTTAAACAGGGCTTTAGACAGACGTTTGTGTAATTAACATTTGTATATTTTCAGTGCCCGCGACCCGCGTCTTATATGTATGTTAATATATGTTTTTTTTTGGTAATCGGCTTTGTTTTGACTTTACAATGAACTCTAAGAGTTGAGAAAAAGCCTACGATGGAACGAGCTTAGCCAAAAGTACCATATTCACTCTAGCTTGAAAAAATTGAGGGCGTAGTCGTTGTTGGTTTTGATATCCCTAACACGGGTGCATGAGCTACCAATCTCGGAGTCTTATCAAACAATGTATGTGATGTTGTAAAATATTTATTTATTTTGAAAAACAGACGCAGAAAGAGCGGGCGTTCTACTCCTTGTCAGTGCGCATCAGAAAGGAAGAGGAAGTGCGCTTTGTACCGAATCGAATATTGAACGGATGGATATTCTGATTTTGTAGTCAGGTCTATTTTGGTCTACTTTATCTTTTATACCTACCTAGAAACATAATCCACCTTATTACAAATAGTGATCTTAAGTTATTACCGTACTAAAACTCATGTCATCCCGTTCACACACGCAATGTTGAAGGGGCTGGCACAAGTTTTGTTACGGGACTATCCTTAGTACGCGATTTGTAATAAGGGGGTGTATGTTTATTTATTTCTTAGTATACTTTTATTAGTTTTACTTACTTAGTTTTTGTATCGACATATTTTGTTTAATTACATGTACATAGTTATAATTGTCGTGTGGTCCCCGGCAGAGTAGAATAGGCCACCCTCACTCTTACCGAGGTGTCGTAAAAGGCGACTAAGGTAAAGCTGCTGGCATGATCATCAGCACCCAGAGAAGGAAAACTCTGCATTTATATCAAAACCCTCGCCAACCCGTCTGCCAAGCGTGGTGAGTATGGCAATTACCCCTCATGTGATTGAGGGAGGCCCGTGCCCCAGCAGTGGGGACTTAAATGGGCTGATGATGATGATGAGTTATAATTAACATTTTTCATGTATGACGATTTGTAAGATTGAAGCTGTATTAAGCCCATGCAAACAAATATTTTTGATTTTTTTTTAATTTTGAAGTTAGTAATATTTATTTTGTCGCTGAAAGAGATCAGACTCTCCACTTGCGAACTTTGACAAACGGCACTTAACACGTCAGTATTCTATTACTGCGTCCCAAACTCAAACATACGATACAGAAACTTGTACAATTATTCAACTTGTGTAAGACGCGTTGTTTGCTGGCTGCTCATGTTCATTTTGAGATATGAAGCACAATATAACTTGGACGGGATTAATGTTAAACTCGGGTAAAGATAACGCTTGTAAACAAGGATTGTCGAAATGTTATATTCATTAGATACATTTCGTGAGAATTTGCGTGGATTAGCATTCGAAGAGAATGTTTGCTGGAGACTTGATAACGGTGTTTTAACAACGATGGTAACTCAGTGTATAAGAATCAGCGATGTACCTCTAATTTTTTCAAATCTATAGCCATACTTCTACCACAGTATAACAAGAGCTTTTATAGTGAATTTCTACCATGATACGGTTGTAAGGGAAAACATCGTGAAGAAACCAGAACCCCAATTCTCGTGCTCGTGACATTTATTTTCAGACGACATATATCACTAAAACATAGTTTTTTTGTATAGTTTTCAGGTTATATCCGCCATGTTTTCAAAATATCACGAGAATTGGGCTCCTGCACGTTTCTGGTAGTTTCCTAATTGATGTGATTTATCTTGAACATCTGGCGCCTAGAATAGTTATTTACGGGATTTCTACCGTATACCTTATTTTTGAGTTTCCAATATTTCAGCACTGTTGCAAGCGCCTTGGTCACGGAGTAACTAACTGGTCAAAAATAAGGTACATGGCAGAAATTCCGTAAATAACTATTCTAATGTTAGTGACCATTAAAGTTTAAAACAATATATCTGGAGCCTAATTCTTGGGATTTCGATATGTCAAAAAAACCGGCCAAGTGCGAGTCGGACTCGCCCATGAAGGGTTCCGTAGCAGCAAGTAAGATAAATGGAAGGTAAATTACGGTTTACGGTTTATAACGTATTAAAAAAAAAACTACTTACTAGATCTAGTCCAAACCAATTTTTGTTGTTAGTTTTCATGATTATGTACATCATATATTTTGTAACAATTAAAAATAATTGTACAAAATAATTACTATTTCAAGAATAACGCCATCTGAGCAGACTTCTCAAGAACACTAATTACCCTATTCAGCGCCTTCTGTCGCCGTATTTCCAAACCAAAGCGTTAAATCAATATGTACGTATGACCTCTGTTGTCTAATGTCCGCAATGCATAGGAAAACATCTTTTAACAAGATTTACGTCTTCCACTCACGCATAGATGTCGCTACTGACTCACAAATAAAAAATATCGTCTACTATATCTTGGCAGTTAGGGCAGAATTATATTTATTTTAATAACTTTGTAACAAAGACCTATTTTTCAATAACCTTTAGGACATTTCTAATTTAGTTCCTTTGAATTTTAACATCTACATTTCATCATCATCAGCACGCCATCTACAGGATAATCGATGTACTTCCCAAATATGGTATTCAGAATGCATTCAATTTCCTGTAAATTAGTTAATCTTCTCGCCGCTAGTAAGGCGACACTGTATCGTTGCATCGTCTATTTCTCTCTTATGTCTTGAGTTGAAAAGCAACAAAATACAAATAGAAATTCTAGAACAATTAACTTAACAAGGTTGTTTAAAGGTCAACTTTGGGCGGATGTGAGTTTTTTTGAATAGAAGGAACATTCCAGACCTTTTAAGCAATAAATAGGAGTGACGGAGCCTCGCGAGGGACACATTCAAAATTTTAATTCTGGAAGACCCCTCGCTTGACCTAATTGTGTGTCCTAACCTTGAGTGTGTGCTGCAGAAGTTTTGAGGTGAAACATTTCGATTCGTCGTCTTAATCTTAACAAAAATAAGTGTTTGCTGTCGTTCCCCGTCTTGGGTAAGTACTCATATTGTCTTATTCCATAAAAGGAATAATCCAAGGAATCCTTCTGTAGGGCGTCCTTCATATTGTGAAATCGTTGTTATAGGGCCCTATGTACCGGCAAGAACCGAGACCAGTTTGATTCGTTGAGGTCTACTTAGTCGACGGGAGCTTCCAAGGATAGAACTAACAGGCCACGCTGGAGGACAACAGAGTACCTGACACGACAGTTCTGGACCTGCCAAGGACTAGCTTCCGGAGGGCTGCGTCGCGCTTCCTCAGTCATAAGTTAAGTCCCATACTTACCTAGAACAATCTTTTAAACCTAACACCGAGTTACGGTTGAGCTAGGTCAGACAGGCATTCCCACAATAATATGCAATAGCAGAGTTGTACTTCCCGCCAGCTGGATCCATACTTAAGACCCTTAATCTTAATTTAACTTAGTATTTGTCATACAAAAATCAATCATTGTGTAGATATAAAATGTACTTAATTTAAGCGTTCATCTTGTATTCCGGATTATATTGTAAAGGCTTAAGAATAAATTAATTGAAAAGGCAATAAAGTGTTTTCCTTCACACACCAAATAAAAGGCGCCCTGGGATTATAGTCTCTCGCTCTGGGGCTGAGTGGCCGGTGAGGTAGCCCAGAAAAAGGGGTTACAAAATTGGCGACCAACTTTAGGGCAAGACTTAATTTGGTGGTGTGTGAAGGAGGCATAACCATTTTTTGGGCTTCACATGATGATATCGGTCCGGGAAACCTGCATGGTTTAAACTAACCGACCTATCTGATCTTAAGCCTTTTTAAAAAAAAAAAAATTACCTTTCTTAAGCCTTTTTAAAAAATTACCTTTCTTAAGCCTTTTTAAAAAATTACCTTTCTTAAGCCTTTTTAAAAATTACCTTTCATAAGCCTTTTTTTAAAAATTACCAATCTTAAGCCTTTTTTTACAACTACCTATATTAAGCCTTTTAAGTTATTTTGGGCCTTCTTAAAGTTACTACTAAGCTTTTTAAATTATTTTTTTGAGCCTTCAACAGTGATTTAAAAGTCGTTCTTAAATAATTCTTAGCTGTTGAAATCTCTAATAAACATTTTTCGATTTCTCATAACATTCTTAAATTTTTATAATAAGCCTGTTGATTTTTAAGCCATCTCTTCTTATAAGTTTTGTCAGTCTTAAACATATTAAAACTCTGTTAAGTTTTAGTAAGATACTTAAAACTAATTCTTAACCATTTAAGTGTTACTTAGCCCTAATCTGGCACTTTTAATCCTTTTTTTACATTTGTAGCACTTCCTAAGATATATGTAAGCCAGTAGTAAGTAGAAGAAAGCTTTTCAAGCATCTTAAAAGTTTTTAATTAATGTGCCTATTCTGTGTACTTTTCAGCATTATTCGATACTTATACATCCCACTTAGTCACAGCTGTAATCACTATTTGTTTCTGAATTGAATTGGTTTTATTAGCTTTCAGTTTTAAGATTAAATTTGTTTAAAAATAACCATTTTTTATCCTTAGTTACCTAATTTAATTACCTTATTTGGAGATTCGTTAAAGTAATTAATCACAACACCAATAGTTTCACTAAACTTTAAAAGAAAAAAAAAATGTCTTCAATTCACAAATACATAGACTATTTAAGAAAAGATGAGATCAGATTTGAACTCGATATTCTTGGCATTTCCACAGCTCAAGAGGAAACAGTCGACGCTCTCCGGAAAGCACTGAGGCAGGTCTTCAAGCTGTCGCGACGTGGAAGTATTAAATGTGTACCCCAAAAGTCACCACGCGCCGCTGCGGAACTGAAAGCCTGCACTCCAAAAGTCGCAGAATTGGAGACTCTGTTGTCCTCAGGTGATCTCGTTCATGATAGGAATCTGGTTGTAAGGGTTTCGGTTAGGGCTAACTACCTCATTGATAGGCTGGCTCGCTCAGGCTTCGACAATTCTTCTCTCACTGACCTGCGTCAGAGACTGATTCGCATCTTGGCACAAATAGAACCAGAGGAGGAGAGTAGTTCTGACGAAGAGTCCATCAAAGTCAATTCACCGAAATGCACCCCAGTTAGAAACATGAAAGAAGACGTGCAAGATAACTATATGAATGAGGGACAGCCTGTAGTTGATGGAAAGGAAGAGAAGTATGGTGGTGAGAAATTAGTAGTGTTAAAGGAGAAACAAATTAATTTAAACTCATTTAATTTGAAATTTAATGGTACCACATGTGTTAGAATTTTTTAGAAAGACTGGAAGAATTAAGACAGGCACGGGAAATTCCACATTCCCGCATGCTGTCTGCCTTTTCCGACCTATTAGAGGATTCTGCTTTAGCGTGGTTCAGATGTAATAAAAATAATTTCAAGTCTTATGCAGACTTAATAGCACAACTTAAAGAAGATTTTGACATCCCTGACTTAGACTACAGATTAAAAAATGAAATAAGGCAACGTACGCAAGCAAAACATGAAACAATTGTTAGCTATATTTCTACCATGCAGGGCATGTTTTCAAGGTTAACTTTCCCCATGTCGCCTACAGAACAACTAGAAATTTTGATGCATAATATCCTCCCTGATTATATGAAAGAACTGGCGCTTCATGACATTATCTCAATTGACCAATTAAAACAATTAGGTAAACGCTTGGAATTGGCTCGGGTACGAGCAGAAAAGTTTTCTGAACCTAACTTAGACGACTGTCAGTCTAGAAAAACTAAGAATGTAACTAAATATCCGAACCAAATCTCGGCGATGTCCCCTAGCACCATCCCGGTACGTGAGAGGTTGTGTATGCGTTGTAACAGTAATAGTCACTTCACTCGAGACTGTAAGCAGTCAAGGGAAGTTATGTGTTTTAAATGTGGCAAAAGGGAGTTAAGAGACCTGAATGCCCAAATTGCAGAAGTTTAGGTATGTCAAAAAACTAATTAGTGAGAACTCCACTCGTAGCTTAACACACGAAAGGTCCCCTTCAAACTCAAAAAAGGGTGAAGTTCTCTTTCAAAAAGATAAAAAAGATATTAGACCTTTCTTAGAAACTAAAATCTTAAACTTAAAAGTAATTGGTCTTCTTGATACTGGCGCTTCTTGCTCAATTCTTGGCAAGAACTCCCACGTTATATTCAGCGATCTAGGCTTTCAATTAAATAAATTTAAATCAGAGCAAAGAATTAAAACAGCTGATGGCACTGAGGTATGTTGCTTAGGCTGTATGTATTTACCGGTTGTTTACAACTCTTTAGTGAAGGTAATCAGATTTTATGTCGTTCCTAGAATCACTACACCAGTTATTTTAGGGATAGACTTTTGGCATTTATTTAAATTAAACGAAAACTTAATAACACTTAACATTTCTCAAAACAATTTAGATCTGGACTATTATATTAATTCGGTATCGGGTAATAATGGGTTAGAACATTATGATGACTTGTCTGATCACAAAAAAAGTATTTTGGACAGAATAATTGAAAAATTCGAGTTAACCAATACCGAAAAAGTAGGACTAGGCAGGACAAATCTTGTACACCACAAGATAGACACGGGGGAACACAATCCATCAAACAGAGGTACTACCCCCTGTCTCCTATTAAGCAACAAGCTTTAGAAAAGGAACTCGATAGAATGCTTGAGCTTGGTGTAGTTTCCCCTTCACAATCAGCTTGGAACTCACCAGTAGTTATGGTAGAAAAGGCAAATGGCGAACTTAGACTTTGCCTAGACTCTAGAAAACTTAACGCAGTCTCTAAACCCGATGCATATCCCTTGCCGTATATCAATCAGATATTAGACCACCTGAATAATGCTAGATTTTTGTCATCCATCGACCTTAGTGCCGCCTATTGGCAAATTCCCTATGATTCTCCATCATCCGCTGAAAAAACCGCTTTCACTGTTCCGCGGAGAGGACTCTTTCAATTTAATGTAATGTGTTTTGGTCTAGTAGGTGCTTCGGCCAGCATGCAAAGACTAATGGACCGTCTATTCGGCCCAGAATTCGACAATAAAGTCTTCTGTTTCCAAGATGATATAGTGATAGTGAATAGCTCATTTGAGGAGCATGTTGATCTATTAAATAAGGTATATGAACGCCTCCATGAAGCTGGGTTGACTATCAACATGAAAAAATCCCACTTCTGTAAGAAGGAACTTAAATACTTAGGTTATTTGGTAGATAAACATGGCCTAAGGACCGACCCCAGCAAAGTGGAAGTGATACTTAATTACCCCACTCCCACTACAGCCAAGGAAGTGAAAAGATTCCTAGGTATGGCTGGCTGGTATAGAAGGTTCATTAATAATTTTTCAAAAATTACTAAACCTCTTTGCAAATTAACACGTAAGAATGTCGATTTCATTTGGGAGCCCGAGGCAGACGAATCCTTTAATCAACTTAAATCAGCCTTAGTTTCAGCACCTATCTTGAAGATGCCTGACTACAACCTTCCTTTTAGTATTCTAAGTGATGCTTCGGCCTATTCAGTGGCAGCCGTACTTACGCAAACACATGACGGCATAGAACATCCAGTGGCTTATTGTAGTAGAACGTTAAATAAGAATGAAATTAATTATAGCACTACCGAGAGGGAACTCTTAGCGGGAGTTTTTGCATTAGAACAATTTAGACAATATGTAGAGGGTCAGGAATGCACAGTGGTCACTGATCACGCTTCCCTACTGTGGTTTTATAAACTTAAAAATCCAACTGGACGTTTGGCTCGATGGAGCATGCGCTTAAGTCAATTTAATTTTAAAATAACTCATAGGCACGGCAAAGAAATGGCTTTACCGGATGCGCTATCAAGGATAAAGGTAGATTCTATTGAAATTGACTCCGTTAGGGACCCTTGGTACCGTCACTTAGTGAAATGTGTTGAGAAAAACCCAAGACATTATCCTAACTTTACTTTAAAGAATGGAAAACTATACAGATATTCAAAAAATAAATACAATTTAACTTGCGAATTCGATTGGAAGTTAGTAGTACCCGAAGAAGATAGGTTAGAGATTTTAAGAAAGTGCCACGATCTTCCTACAAGTGCACATCTAGGTATTTTGAAAACTCATAAAAGAATAGCCTTACATTACTTTTGGCCACGTTTATTCGATAGTGTGAAAGAGTATGTTAGCAAATGTGAGACTTGCAAGGAATACAAACCTGTGAACACAGCTCGCCCTGGTCTCATGGGTAACCCAAAGAAAGTAAATAAGCCGTTTGAGGCTATCAGTTGTGACCTATTAGGACCTTTTCCCAGCTCTAGAAATAGAAATGTATATTTAATTGTTGTTTCGGACTATTTTAGCAAATATGTTTTGTTGCAACCTATACGGTCAGCAACAGGCATGGCTATAGCCAGATTCATTGAAAAATATGTTTTCTTAGTGCATGGAGTATGCAAGACCATCTTTATGGATAATGGCCCTCAATTCGTTAGCACTCAGTTTAGGCAATTATTGACCAAGTACAATGTGCCTAATGTTTACTACAATCCCAGATACCATCCTCAAACTAATCAAGCTGAAAGAGCTATTAGGAATGTCGTTCATGCGATCTCTTGCTACGTAAAATCAGAACACAAAAAATGGGATGAACACCTTGTCGAACTACAATGTGCACTAAATACAGCCGTTAACGACACGACTAAATTTACCCCATATTTCTTAGTTCATGGCAGAGATTCATCGTAGACGGAGCTCTTTACAACGTCTCAGATCCACCATGTCCGAGGGATCAAATATCTATTGAAGATCCACAAGCTTTTAGTAAAAAATTGCAAGAACTCGATGCTATTTTTCAAAAGGTGCGCAAACACTTAATAGTTGCCCACCAAAGAAATGAGAAGTATTATAATTTGAGAAAGAGGCATGTGGAACTGAAAGTAGGACAAATAGTATACAAACGCACTTACTACTTGTCTAATAAGTCAAAAAACTTCACCTCTAAATTAGCCCCCAAATTTAAAAAATGCGTGGTAACAGCTAAGCTGTCACCATTGGTATATACCTTGGCGGACCTTGATGGGAAAAGCCTCGGTAATTATCACATTAAAGACATTTTGAAGAGCGATGACTAAAAACTACTAGATAACCATCTTAAAAACATTAACTCTTGTCCATTGTTTAATACCCAATGACTACATAGGATATATAAATGAAGTATGAATGTAAGTATAAATGCGTGATGAACTAGAAAAAGAATATTAGTTTCCAAATTAAGTGCACTAAATTTTAGGTAAGAATGCATGATGATTGAATGAGCGGGTGATCTTATATATGGTTAGTAGTATGGGGATCAATCGCACATAGCGATATGTATAAACAGGAATAATGTAGTTAAAGTTCAGTTCAAGATGTACCCAGGTAGTTCTATTTCATTAAATTAACTTAAATTCTTATATTTAACAAAATCTTAACTCACTTCATTTATCTTTTAATCATAAGGCAGAAATGTCCATTTTTTTACTTTCAAACTTTATAAGAAGTGTGATACTAAAGAAAAAAAAAAAAACAAAGTATTTACACTAATTTAACTATAAAGTATATATTCAATTTGAGTTAGGAATGTTGATTGGTGGTGACTTTAGCATGTCAGCTTTAGAAGCTGTATCCATGTAGTTAATACAAAAAAAAATTTTCTTTAAATAATTCAAATTTTTTTTTGAAGTAAGGTAGGTGTTGTGTAACAATTAAAAATAATTGTACAAAATAATTACTATTTCAAGAATAACGCTATCTGAGCAGACTTCTCAAGAACACTAATTACCCTATTCAGCGCCTTCTGTCGCCGTATTTCCAAACCAAAGCGTTAAATCAATATGTACGTATGACCTCTGTTGTCTAATGTCCGCAATGCATAGGAAAACATCTTTTAACAAGATTTACGTCTTCCACTCACGCATAGATGTCGCTACTGACTCACAAATAAAAAATATCGTCTACTATATCTTGGCAGTTAGGGCAGAATTATATTTATTTTAATAACTTTGTAACAAAGACCTATTTTTCAATAACCTTTAGGACATTTCTAATTTAGTTCCTTTGAATTTTAACATCTACATTTCATCATCATCAGCACGCCATCTACAGGATAATCGATGTACTTCCCAAATATGGTATTCAGAATGCATTCAATTTCCTGTAAATTAGTTAATCTTCTCGCCGCTAGTAAGGCGACACTGTATCGTTGCATCGTCTATTTCTCTCTTATGTCTTGAGTTGAAAAGCAACAAAATACAAATAGAAATTCTAGAACAATTAACTTAACAAGGTTGTTTAAAGGTCAACTTTGGGCGGATGTGAGTTTTTTTTGAATAGAAGGAACATTCCAGACCTTTTAAGCAATAAATAGGAGTGACGGAGCCTCGCGAGGGACACATTCAAAATTTTAATTCTGGAAGACCCCTCGCTTGACCTAATTGTGTGTCCTAACCTTGAGTGTGTGCTGCAGAAGTTTTGAGGTGAAACATTTCGATTCGTCGTCTTAATCTTAACAAAAATAAGTGTTTGCTGTCGTTCCCCGTCTTGGGTAAGTACTCATATTGTCTTATTCCATAAAAGGAATAATCCAAGGAATCCTTCTGTAGGGCGTCCTTCATATTGTGAAATCGTTGTTATAGGGCCCTATGTACCGGCAAGAACCGAGACCAGTTTGATTCGTTGAGGTCTACATAGTCGACGGGAGCTTCCAAGGATAGAACTAACAGGCCACGCTGGAGGACAACAGAGTACCTGACACGACAGTTCTGGACCTGCCAAGGACTAGCTTCCGGAGGGCTGCGTCGCGCTTCCTCAGTCATAAGTTAAGTCCCATACTTACCTAGAACAATCTTTTAAACCTAACACCGAGTTACGGTTGAGCTAGGTCAGACAGGCATTCCCACAATAATATGCAATAGCAGAGTTGTACTTCCCGCCAGCTGGATCCATACTTAAGACCCTTAATCTTAATTTAACTTAGTATTTGTCATACAAAAATCAATCATTGTGTAGATATAAAATGTACTTAATTTAAGCGTTCATCTTGTATTCCGGATTATATTGTAAAGGCTTAAGAATAAATTAATTGAAAAGGCAATAAAGTGTTTTCCTTCACACACCAAATAAAAGGCGCCCTGGGATTATAGTCTCTCGCTCTGGGGCTGAGTGGCCGGTGAGGTAGCCCAGAAAAAGGGGTTACAATTTTTTATAGTTTTATAATTCATTTATTATAGAAGTTAGAGGGTGGGGGGGACACACTATTTATCACTTTGGGAGCGTCTCTTGCGCAAAGTATTGTTGTATTGTTTAGGAAAAAATGATGTTAAAAACCTCAACATCATTTTTATCCGACTACGGCAAAGCAAAAGGAGGGTTATGATTTTGACAGGCTATGTATGTATGTATGTTCATCTATTTCCACGTAACTTCTAAACTAGTTATCATATTTGAAAAATTAAGGTGTCGTTTGAAAGCGTCTTGGTTGTCTTCTGGTTTAAGGCAACATGACGTCACGTTAAATTTATTACAGCGCCCTCTAAGGGACTTAGAGTAAGGAACTAAAAAAAATTGCTTGACGGTACCGTGTGGGGTATCAAATAAAATAGCTTTTTTAGCACATTTCAAATATGTAATTATATTTACAAAACTAAAAATATTTTGAATAAAAATAAAGCTTAAAAATTAAAACCCGACTACCAAAAAACACGATCTAAAAAGTACAAAACAAGAAAATTGTCTCTGCTGAAATGATTATGCCGTATCGCCGTGGTCGTATACCACCTACTGTAGCAAAACAGATTCATTATAATAATAAAATAAAATCAATGTGGCATACGACCACGGCGATACGGCATAATCATTTCCTCAGAGACAATTTTCTGGTTTTGTACTTTTTAGATTTTGTTTAACCAAAACCCGACTACCAAAGTAGTCGGGTTTTAATTTTTAAACTTTATTTTTTTAAAGACCTGTTCCTAGATACCTCACACGTATAGGTCTGATGAAAAAAAGTTTTTGAGTTTCATGTTCAAGTATGGAGATTCCCTATTTTTTTTCATTTTTGTGTAAAAATCGTAATGCGGTTAACAAAATAGATCAATTTACCAAGGTTCAATAGTATATATCTTATAGTTTCGGAGAAAAGTGGCTGTGACATACGGACGGACGGACAGACATGACGAATCTATAAGGGTTCCGTTTTTTTTGCCATTTGGCTACGGAACCCTAAAATAATGGCGGATATCACCTGAAAACCATACAAAAAACTATGTTTTAGTCAGATATGTCGTATGATAATAAATGTCGCAAGCACGAGAATTGGGTTCCTGATCACGGTCCAGTTGATCTTGTTCAGGTTGCTTACGCCCTGTGGCTAGGGGCGTTTAAGAATACTGCCAAGGTTTTCCCGGCCTGTCGTAAGAGGCGACTAAACGGGCTTTCGGAGTACGTGAGCGCATCCACTGCTGGGGAGTAGCTTGCTCAGCATACGACTCTGCAGGGGACGACATTACTGGGTGTCCTGGTAGGTTGTACAGCGTTGAAGGGCTGTATTGCGCCAGACAGGAGTAAAGCGGCGAGCGCGTTTAGCGGTACGGTCTAGTCTCGGCAGTGGGGTTTCCGACCGCGATTGCGCGGAGATGGACACCGCAGGGGTTTTACTTAGGCTTTGAGTCCCACACACGGTGGTGTGGGAACAAGGTGTTGTTCCCCACATGTAGCAAGGTGATGGTCATGATATTTTCCCCTAAGAAAAAAAAAGTTCGGGTTGCTTCATAGTAATTACCAGACTCTCTTGAATCTTGATTCATGGGTCAGGCTTATACTGGGCTCTTAGGCAACGGCTTTGGACGCAACTAGGAATGGAATACTGAGATAAAAACTTGATAAAAAAATTCTAACAACGAACGTTGTTAGGATTTCTTTTTTTTTTTTGAAAAAGGGAGGCAAACGAGCAAGCGAGTCACCTGATGGTAAGTGATCACCGCCGCCCATGGACATCAGCCACACCAGAGGGAGTGGAGATGCTTTGCCAGCCTAAGGAAGATATAGGCCCGTTTCTTAGTTTCGTTCGGATTGACCTTCGAAGGTTGACAGGACAGTAATTACTTTCATTCGAAAGGAAAAGTTCGCCTACCTGAACACCAAGGGTAAACAAAATTAAACCGTATTAAAAATTACGAGAGCACACTCTGGGATGGGATTATGCAATTTTACAAGTCCTTTATGTACAAGTGCTTTTGGATGGGTTTTAGTAGATTATATGAAATTACATTTAGTTCGGTCCCCGTTACGAGGGCTAACCTAAACAAACTTACTGGCTGGTGTGTGGTGTAAGTAAGAAGTTGTACGCGCAACTTCCATGTGTGGCTTCCGGCAAATGTTTCGCAAAAGTTTTGATACGTACATTTATAACTAATTACCTCCGACGAACTTCGTTCTGCCATAACTTTCTCAATTTATTAGTTATTTTGCAAAACGACCCCTAATACCCAAAAAAAATTAAGATCACAAAATCGGTCTAAACATTCTTGAATTATTGTGATATATCTAAAGTCACACTTTAGATATATCACGTCTGCTTTTGTATCTATAAATATAAAAGATAATAATATAAGTTACACCACTAAATTACTTGTAAACAGAAGTTAGACACTTTTATCAATAATTATAATTATAGTTAAATTATGTTGTGACGACAATGACACGAAACGAGCGTACTAAGCGACCGATGTTCATCCGAGACCTTACCATGAGCTTGAAATACTATCCTCGCTATCCAAAACTATTGCTCTGTCTCTTTCACATGCACCACAATGAAAGGGAAAAAGCGATAGTTTACGATAGCAAGAACAGTTTTTCAAACTCATGGTAAGGGTACTGAGGTGTAAAAACAGACAAGCAGGCTGTTCGTCGTTGTTCCGGTAGATGGCACTATGCATCTTTACATCGCGCTAGCAAAGCGTGTCACCGGAACAGCGGCCTTGAGTCGCCTACTTTCGATTGTGAACAAAATAAATAGCAAAAATTAATTTCTACCATATTTTTGACTGATCTCCGATGGTGCTTTTCAGAAGAAAGCATTGATCACATACATGTGTCTGCTCAAATTGTTGCCTCTAGCAAAATACAACGTATGAACCTAACAACATATTTTTGTCTATTACCGATTTTTTTTATAAATCAAAAATCATGTAGGTACAACACTGGTAACCTTGATAATTTTTCATAAAAATATAATCGAAAAATTACTATTCATTTTTCTTCCAGAGTTATGTTTTGTAATATTAATGAGAAAATGATTTTCTTCCTGAAGCTTTCCTTCAAATAATATTATGTTTTCATTGGCGATCCGTTTGGATCAGTGGTAGTGAACGCTGCCACTGGTGCAAGGGTTGCGGGTTCGATCCCCGCACAGTACAAACATTTGTGTGCATGAACATGTTTGTTTGTATTCGTCTGGGTGTTTTCTATGTATTATAAGTATGTACTCGTACTTATAAAAGAGTATTAAATGTATGTGTTTTTAATTCCGCTGTTGGTTCAGATATCCGTAACACAGGTGTGTTACGGATATCTGAACCAACAGCGGAATTAAAAACACATACATTTAATACTCTTTTATAGCTCAAGCACCTGCTTGAGCTACCTATCTCGGAGTCAGATCAATGCATGTGATATGAAATATTTTTGTGTTTATTTTTATTTACTGGCGATTTTATTATTAAAATATTAGGATTTCGATTTATTATTAAATTATGTTATTACAGCTTAACCTCATCATCTTTATATTGTGCGATAAAATGGAAAGTGACATGTATCCCTCACGTAATTTTCTTTCATCCAATTTTCCCGTCCATTTATAAAGATTTCCGGGTCACTCCCCTCTAATGGACTTGTCCGCACCATAATTTTGTATAATTCCATTACCATTCTTCGTCTCCTTACTTGCACTCTAATGAATTGGTCCAATGAACTCATGCTATAAGCCTGTAACCCGTCTTTATTAAATTACGCCATCTTAGTGAGGAGACACGGTCACTATTTGACTCATTTTCACTATGAGGCAAAGGGAAAATTCCACCAGAATTTGAACCTTATATCTGTCATCATTACATTGATGCTTATACGTAACTAGCGTAGCCAGTAGATTTGTATTAACTGTGGCGATTATGAGACATTTTCTAAAAAAGTACAACTGTGAATCCATAAAGGAAAGTAATAAGAATGTTTTGAGATGTATTTGTGTAATATTATCTTCTTACAAGTAACCATAATTTTTATTCTTAGCTAAAGTGGCCACTTATACCAATTATAAATAGTATCTACCCGCAGATAATTTGCCAATGTCAAGTAACTAATTGGGAGTAAGTAGGTAGTCAACAGTTGAAGTCACTCAAAGTAAAAGTCACTCAATAAAACTCCGGTGTTTTATGTGCTTTTGACCCACGGATTGCGCGGATATCACTTTAAAGCAATCGCGGGTTTTAAGACTCTATTAGGTCCAAGCAAGTTGTCACGAGACAATTCACTCGACACACAATTGTAGTGTTAAAAACGATACAATCCAACGACTCTTATTATTACGATCATTTTGCGGCATTTCACTGCACAAATAAACACCAAATTTGTACACTAAAAACCATTAGACACTAATTTAAAACCTTCGAATTGCATTAGCTCACGCGGCTTGTTTTAGCCCTACCCGCCGAATCCTCAAAATTATGGTTACTTCTAGAAAGATATTCTGTCATAATTTTTTCTTAAAAATCTTAATACTTTCCGTCATGGACTTACCATTGTACTTTTTTAAAAATTTCTCATAATCACCACAATCACTATAAATCTATTGGCTAGTTGTCGATGCGTCACCTTAACTCCACATTTTGGACCTTATTAGTGTCACGACAGACGAGTGATAACCAATGAAACGACCAAATTCTGAATCATGGACCACGCGGGCTTTCGGCTTCAAAACAACAGCATTCATACCTGAAATAAAACGCGTTCGCCTGTGTCACGCCTGTGCTGTAATTGTACTTTCCTTTAAGTATTTATTGATGTCTCTTATTCGCCACAATATATAATTCATGGTATCGCTTTAAGCAGCTTGTCAGACCATAAAGTCTGTTTTTTTTTATCTTTGGAAATAAATAAAAAAAGATGAGTGAGATTACAGATTATTAAATTCTGTGAGTGAGACTCTAATTTCGAATGCAGTCGCATCACTACCCCATCTTGGCAGTATAACTCGCCAAATTTATCGGTGGCTCTTGTGTGTACATTACAGGAGAGTGGTCACCGTTTGATGTACTTATGCGAGTGTTTAGATTGTGGCAAAGTTTGCATAAGCTTTGTACTGCCAATTGTTTGTAGTTATATCGGGATTATTTCAACCGACGGGTAGGTTTTGTTTTCTTAATAGGCCAGCTGTGTTAACACGTGTTAGGGGTGTTCTCGGTGTTTGATTATATAACGTGTTATTCAAATAGCAGCCAAAAG
>CM032485.1:10517779-10538207 GCA_019059595.1 Marasmia exigua
GTCCTCTTTAACCAAATTATACGTAATAATATTCAAACAATCCCCTCTCTACCCCCCAGTTCTATCTGGATATACTCCCTCACAAAAAAGTTTTACCGTCTCTCGTTCAGTTCAATATTAATTTATTTAGTTTTTTGAAATCAGGTTATCCTCCTGTTTCATTCACATCTATCTCCCGCATTTTGTTGGTATAGCTTTGCTTATTTATTTTCAAATAAAATTAAGCTAACCTGGATTTGAATAAAAAATTGATTGTACCTATTCAAAATTGGCTGGGTAGTTTAGGCAGAAAATTGAAACATACATACATAGACTGCTAAAATCTTAACACTTCTCTTCTAGGCTTTGCCGTAATTAGGTAAAAAATAAAGCTTTTTTTCTTAATTACTCCAATATTAGCACCCATGGACATCTGCAACACCTTGTGTATCACATAAGCATTTCCGACTTTTAAAAAAGGAGTAAGCTCATGTGGTATAGATTAAATTAAATAAATAACAATACTTAGGTAGGTATACTAAATTAAAATATTATAATGCTAATGTTGAGCCTTGTTGGCTACAGAATTATTCGTCATTCATGTTTGAATTATGTTTCAATTTGTGTTCTGTGGCCAATAAAGAAATCTTTATCTTTAATCTTTACTTATTTCTGTACTTACAATAGAAAGTGAAAATGAATACATTGTCACACTCAAAGTATTACGTATGCATAAAACAGTTTATTCCCGCCAACTAGGACCAAACTTTAACTAGCAAACTTCTCGCCCGCATTAAGGGTTGATGACGTTTTTACACTCGACTCTCACGAACTCTCACAGAGCACTCTCAAAACAAAAGTAAGGGGATAAAAGAACCGTAGATATGATTAGCCAGTTTATTTTTTTTTAGGGAGAAATTGTCTCTTTTATTAGAGCGGAGTAAAGTGATTCTAACTCAGTAGATAAGAACGTCCGGGTGAATTCAAATAAACGCACTACAGGATTTTTTAAATCTATGTGCGCATTTCTACCATTCGTTCAAAAGTGAAGGTTTCAATTCGGTGTGGGCATTAAAACGGCAACTTTAGACGATACTGGAAATCACTAGTATTATTATCCTGGATCATCTCCTTTCAGGATCTGGTTGTATATCATGAAGCCGTAGCGAACGAAAATACACCTTTTAAACAAAGGATTTACGTTTCACAACTTCACATACATTGATCTAACTCCGAGGTATGTAGCTCAAGCGTATTACGGATATCCGAATCAACAGTGGGATTCCAAATATGTACATATAATACTTCTCTTTTGTAAATAAATACTTATAATACATAGAAAACACCAATACTAATACAAACAGACATGTTCATGCACACAAAAAAAAGAAATATTTTATTTTTTTGCCAATTTTTAGTAGCTTTAGATTTTATTTACTTATTTAAGTGAAATGTAATGGGTAAGAGCGAGATAGCTCTAACTCAAGTATTTTATTACTTACTGGAGCATCTCAAAACATGTATGAGAATGAAAATGAGAAAATAAAATTATTTGTATTATTTGTATTTGTATTGTATTGTACAAATGTTTGTACTGTGCGGGGATCGAACCAGCAAAGTTTGCACCAAAGGCAACGTTCAGTACCACTGATCCAAACGGGTTGTCAGTAACGGCTCGTTATATACTTTATCCGACAACCCGTTATTAACGGGTTGTCAGGTAAAGTATATAATTTGTAATACGGTATTTGACATTTTTTTTTTGTAAACAAAAGACCTCGCAATAATAGAAACATCGTTGAATCGTAGAAAGAATTACTTGATTCTCATTGAAACTACCTGAGATATCACGACTTTATAATCACATTATTTTGGGCAAACCCAAAACCCATTTCGTATGCATTTCATTTGAATTTTGTATGGTAGCTATATCAAATGTTTCGATTATATCAATGGTTCCATTATAATATTGATGCAAATTGTATGGGTTATTCAATGGTATAATTTTTTAAAAATAATTTCATACTTTTGAAATGAACTTGCCCATGAATCTTTGAATGACCATAAAACCGGCTAGACGTTATATTTATAATTGAGATTTTTTCCTATTATCACAAATTTAACTATATTTTGAAAAAATATATATATATATTATTTTATAAAATCTCGAGATTAGTCATATAGCCTATTCCTCTGTAGTCTGATATCCGTAACACAAGTGCTTAAGCTACTTACCACGGTATCAGGTCAATGTATGAGATGTTGTATGGATTTATTTTTTACTAGTTGCCCGTCCTCTTTTCGTTTCGGAACATAAGTTCCACTTTATACTTACAGATGGCGCAAGGTGTCGAATACATCTCGCAAGCGTTTCGAGTTTTTGGATAAACTATAAGCGTTGCAACTGTCTGTTGGATTTACGTCTTTTTACATATACTTTTTAGATCCTAAACCGATTCGGCCGTAACAGCGTGTACGACCTTTTTTTTATACTTTAAATGTTTATTGCCTTAAGTATTAACATTTTATCTATGCTACCTGCGTCGACACTCTGGCAACCCGTCTCCATCTTCCCGGACTATCGAGGAGTGCCGAGCTAGCGCTTTGACGCTGCAGAAAAACTGAAAGCTGCAAAGTAGGGAGGGCATCTATCTGGTGCCTACCACTTTGTAGCTTTCGGTGTTGAAACACTGGGCCCGTGGGTTACACGCTCTCTCTTTCCTTCCGTGACTTATCTTATCTATCTTGCTGTTGGGGCTGACTAGGAATAGCCAGCGACACTTCGACCAATGGGATCTTTTGTGTCATCCCTCCGTGACTTAGCTACGCGTCTATCGAGTCATGGGAGAGCGAAGCTGGCACTACCTCCGCCCAGCGAATTTCCATCGCGATCCAAGCGGGGTAGCTGCCAGCATTTTGGGGACACTGCACGGGGACCTACTTTGTTTTTCTTTCCTTTTTATTTACTTAGTTTAATTTTATTTCTTAGTTATTGTCTCATTTTTCTTGTGTTTTTTGTTCCATATATAAATTTAATATTTAGGTGTACGACCTAAGGTTTCTCAGCAAAAAATTTAATTCTTAACAATGACTTTATCGATTAGTGGATCAATAGCTAATTTAAATTTTTTTCCTGAGTCCTTCGGGTGGGACACAAACAAATTAAAAAAGATTTGAATGCAGTTTTATCCTTTTAAAATAAAGGTATGTTTCCTTAAGTCAAACAATGCTAACTTAAGGGATTTCAACTAATTACCCTCCATGGCCCAAGGTTTTTTTCACCCTGTATATCCGTATAATACCCACCTTGCTCATTTCCACACTAGAGTGTCGTCATTAACCCTATAACCGCGTTATTAATAAAGGCATAAAGTTGGAACTTTGCTGGTACAAGTTCGGTGACAAAGTCTGCTGTAATGACTGTTTTATAATGCAGCCGTCGTTAAGCGGGACAGTGGAGGGTTACGAAGCGAGTATGAGGCGATTTCTTGTTTTACATTGTGAAGGAAAGTTCATTATAACGAGAGGTATTTGATAGAATAGAAACCATTTGTTCACTGAGATCGACACACACATTTTAACAGATACGAACGGACACAACATGTGTAATTATACAAATGTAAACAACAGAAAAAGAATTCTGGCTAAAAAAAACAACGAAAACAAAAAAGTGTAACAAATATTTTTCAACACAATTAAAAATTTAATAACATTTTATAACAGTACCTCGAGACAAAGGTTTTACGAAGTCCCGCCTAATCCCTGTTGAATATTTGAATGTTATTAAATTACAAAAATGTTGGGCGCCGACTTCGGTAGGATAACAAACCCTTTTCTCGAGTGACTGTTATAAAATGTTATTTGAGGTGTGTAATGTGTTAAAATTTTTTTTAACACTTTTTAGTTCGTGCAGAAAAAAATGTTTCAAGCCTTTTAGTGTCTCATTTTTTGGCAGCCTACCTCCATCATAGAGGTCAAGTTATCACTACTATGATGGGATTAGGCTTAATCACCATGCTTGCCAAATTCGGATTGGTGATATCAAACCAGAGCTCCATTCGAATCATATACTTTTTGTACTTTTTGCTCGACCCGACCCCGACCTGAGATCACGGCCCGGTACTTACAATAATGATTACTAACAGCTTAACGCATCATCTCTAATTATAAATTTCACGTTTTGTAAGTGCAAATTTTCTTCGAACCAACCTTTTTTTTTTGTTTTTCCAGGGGAATGCATTACGCATACCACATTATGTCGGACTCCCCCCGCATGATGGCGGGGGTCTACCGACTGAAACCCCAGGGCACCCTCTCATCGTCCATAGTGGGGGGTCGTGGTGACGGGCACGAAGCCATGTGCACGACCCCCCGGACGGAGCCCGCCTGAACGACGGGCAGGACACTGCCCCGGTGTGAGTAGGGGGGGGGGGGGATAGGGACAGCCGAGGTTGAGTAGAATTCCCGTACCGTTGGCCCTGCACCTGATCTCTCTTCTGTCGTGTCACACTGGTGCTCCTTCGTAGTATGAGGGTATGTGGTTATAAAGAGAGAATGTATGGGAATAATGATATAAGTCCTGGTGTGTAAATTATTTTTTAAATGTTCGCGTTGCGTTGTAACTCACGTCACGAGCGGACTGACCACGGCTGCTGTAACGTAGCCGAAACGTAGAGTAAAATATGTGAGTACACAATGTTGTGTCACATAATAAATATCGTGTTAATTCCCTTCTTGAATAATTAAAGTGTTAAATTGGCCGCCATAGCCGAAACATCGGCAACTCATCTGCAAATGACCACCGGTAGTCTAGTGTGCAGTTGACTTAAATCTTTTCCTTTGGTCTACTGCATCCTATTTCGTTAGCATTCAAAAGAAAAATACACTAAAAATTTTCACAAAATTCTAAAATCTCCATCAAAAGAAATCCACCAACAATTTCATTGCCCGCATCAAATTAAAGTCAACCCAAAAAGAACGTTGAATATCAAAACGACACAAAACCTATTTCACAAAAACTAGCTTTATGTTTAAAGTTTTAAAGTCTAAAATCACATAGTCTGTATCATCTGTATCTGTATCTCGGTCTGCTTTAGAGTCGCTTCTGTATTATAATTATAACGCTTTGACATCAAAACAAATAGTTTCTAGGGTGGATCTCATAATATACGAGGTGTACATTTTATAGCGATGTTTGTTGATTATGAAATAATTTCTGCTCTTTGACAACGAAACTAATAATTCCATGGATGTATCTCATATTAATTTAAGTTCATGCGTTTTATGATAGGTGGCAGATGAGCAGACGGATGCCCTGGTGGAAAGCGATTGCCGCCGTCCATGGACACCCGCGACACCAGTGGAGTCACAAGTGCGCTTTTCAGCCAAGCTTGTTGTCGAGGCGTGAACTCTCATATTAATCCTCAATACTATTTATTTTATTGTTTTCCATAATTTGTAGTTACATTGGTTGTTAACTTAATAAATAAAAAACTTCAGTCTCTGGAATGGGCCCTCGGTACCCTCACTCACGCAGCAAAACATAGAACCGTTTTTTAGCGTTGTTGATTATCAAATAATTATTTGGCACATAATTATATTTTCTTAGCACATAATTATAATTTCTTGGCACATAATTATAATTTCTTGGCACATAATTATAGTTGGACAAGAAAGTCTTAACGAATGGATTCAATTATGAACAGGCACATCCTGTGCTTGTGTTAATTTTTTTTTTTAACTACAACACCAGTGGCAGTAAGCTACCTTCATTGCACATATCCTAGTTTTCATACTTTATTTTTAGTGCAATAAAAGAATATTCATTAATTCATTCGGTGAATTCATAAGTGCGCTGTTAGCCTTTTCTCCTTTCTCCTAATTGGACCTGCAGTACCCACATTCGCTTATCAAAACACAGCGCAAACCTTGTTTCATGCCGGTTTATGTGAAAGGTGGCAAACGCGCAGATGGATCGCCTAATGATAAGCGGAAGCATAGACACCCGCGACACCAGTGGAGTCACAAGTACGCTGCCAACGCTGAAACCCGCCTTTCCCCCGGATTGTGCCTCCGGTACCCTCGCTCACGCAGCAAAACACAGCACAGTACTGCTTTACGCCGGTTTTCTGTGAGGCCATGGTACCTCTCCAGTCGAGCCGGCTCCGATGCTGAAACGTGGGTGTTTTACGGTGGTTTTATTATCTACGATATAGAGTGATTTTCATGTAGAGTACTGTATTGTGTAGGGTTCTCTTTTAAAAGAAATAATGCGTTTTTTGTGTACTTTCCAATAGAACATTCGAATTCGAAAATATCCTCGAAATATCCCACTAAAATAAACTATCACAGAAGTGCGCGCATAAACAACATGGCGCTTAAAAAATGTCGGCGCACGACGCATTCAACGCGGCCCGATGTTTGCATGCATTAACATGCATGAAGCGACCTCTAGCATAGAGAGATATGAACAGAAGGGACGCTATTTTGACCTGCATACTATTACAGACACGCAACGAACTGTAGTGGCGGAACCTGCACGAAATTTCACGAGTAACATCATTGATGTGTTAAATACTTCGCTATGTAAAAAATAAATTACAATAAAAAGTACCTACCAGACAGATATATCTTTTAAAAGCATCTTTCAAGATCAGCATAGCAATAAAAGTTATTACAGAACTCTCAGAACTAAAGAGCAAGTGGTCAAAAAACACTACTATATCGATACAAATGGGCCGAAAATATGTTGCGTAGCTTCCCGAACGCTGCCCAGCCGAGTTGGATTCGTCGATCGACCTCTTTCTGGAAGTTGGACTTACCAAGCTGGACTTTTTGTCCGAGGTAGATGTACTCGTCTACAACTTCCAGTGCAGAACTTCCAACCTTCACAAGAGTGGGTACGACATGGGAATTCGACATGATTTTCGTCTTGTCCATGTTCATTTTCAGACCCACTTGTTGGGAGACTCTACTGAGGTCGTCAAGCATTGTGCCTAGGTCTTCCAAGGTCTCAGCCATGACTACGATATCATCAGCGAATCGAAGGTGCGTCATGCACTCACCATTTATATTGATGCCAAGTCCATCCCAGTCCAGAAGTTTAAACACGTCCTCCAACAGAGTGGTGAACAGTTTCGGCGATATAACGTCACCCTGTCTCACACCTCGCTGGAGAGGAATGGGTTTTGATTCCTGGTCCTGAAGACGGACTGACATTGTGGCGTTTCCGTACAATGACTGCAACACTTGTATGTATCGGTAGTCTATTCGGCACCTTTGGAGAGACTGTAGCACGGCCCAGGTCTCGACAGAGTCGAAGGCTTTCTCATAGTCCACAAACGCTAAGCATAATGGCAGGTTATACTCTTCGGTCTTCTGTATAACCTGCCGCAGCGTATGTATGTGGTCTATAGTGCTAAAGCCTTTTCGAAATCCGGCTTGTTCGGGAGGCTGGAAGTCGTCGAACCTGCGTGCGAGACGATTCGTCATAACTCTCGAAAACAGCTTATATATGTGGCTCAGCAGCGTGATAGGCCTGTAATTCTTCAATTGGGATTTGTCACCCTTTTTGAAGAAAAGCCTTACCACGCCAGAGTGCCACGCTTTGGGTGTCTTTCCCTCAATGATGATGGAGTTGAAAAGCCTCTGAAGGGCTTTCAGGACAGGTCGTCCACCTGCTTTCAGAAGCTCCGCTGTGACTCCATCATCACCCGGTGCCTTACCGTTTTTAAGCTGTTTGAGAGCTATGCTAATCTCGTATAGGCTGACGTCCGGGATATCTTCGGTGTAGTGCCGGGTTAATTTGGCTCTGCGCTCAACGGCCTGAATGACAGGTGTGCGTGATGTCGCGTAAAGCCTACCTACCGCAGTGTCTCAAGACAAAAGTCTTCAATGCGTGTGTGTTGCCAGTGATGACATACGGAACCGAAACTTGGCTGCTTACAATGTGCCGATTAAGGAGGCTCAAAGTCACCCAGAGAGCAATGGAGAGAGCTATGCTCGGAGTCTCCCTGCGTGATCGTATCAGAAATGATGAGATCCGCAGGAGAACTAAGGTTACAGACCTAGCCCAAAGGATTGCATGCCTCAAGTGGCAATGGGCAGGGCACATAGCGAGGAGAACCGACGGCCGTTGGGGCAGAAAGGTCCTGGAGTGGAGGCCACGCACAGGAAGTCGCAGCCGTGGCAGGCCCCCCACAAGGTGGACCGACGATCTGGTGAAGATCGCGGGAATCCATTGGATGCGGGCGGCACAGGACCGATCTGTGTGGAGAACATTGGGGGAGGCCTACGTCCAGCAGTGGATGTCTATTGGCTGAAATGATGATATCGATACAGGTAATCGAACTAATAGTTTCAACAAAGTATACATACATACATAGTAACTGCAAAGTGGGCTCTTCTCTTGCGTACCATCAGGTTGAGGAGAGCCAATATACTGCGTTACTATAAACCTATATAATTCTCTTAATAACCACAGCAAAACTAACAGAAAACCATCCTATAAATTCGTTTTTATTAAAGTAGGATCGTATCTAATAGGAAGCGGTCCTGATTTATATCTTTACAGTGCATCAAGTACATACATACAAAAATCACATTCGAATCCAAACAACGATTTAATTTTATGATTAAAATATACTTGTTACATTAATGAAATTGCACTCAAATAAAACGGCTGTCAAAGTGTGTCCACACTCATACATGACGAATGCACAGTGTTTGCATACGATGCGCTCGCGCTCATTAAAATACATGAGGCGAATACTGAGTGTGGCAAAGAGTAAGTAGATACAGAACTTAGGGTAAATACTTTGTACCAAACTTGTTGATGGCATATTTAGGGTATGGTTTCAGCGATTTACGGGGACCAAACTAAATTTGTAAAGAATTTTTTTATGACACATTGTATCTACTACTGTGATGTATAAGAATACGTGAAGATAATTATAGATTCAATGGAAAAAGTACTGCAAACCAAAAAAAAACAGGACTTAATTTAAATTTTTAACAAAAAAAAATCAACCGCTCGTCTACTTTAAAGCACAATGATATTATTAAAAAAAAACAAATAATAACTAATGTAAGAACCAAAAGAAGAAAAAGAAGTGGGAGAGCCACGCTTCGGCATGTATGGGCCGGCTTGACCGGAATGATACCACGGCCATGCTCTATTTCTAGTTAACGTAAACAATCAAATATTTTTAAAGTCATATTGTTTACTATATTTAACGTACAGTCGGCTGTAAGAAGATGGACTTTAGTACCTTGTCACAATACTATATATTACGAAAATATACAGAAAAAATACAAAGTAAAAGTAGCCGCTTACACAGTATTGTAGCTGACTTTACCATAAAATGTACTCGGATAATAATCGTAATACATTACTTCTTTTAACATGTTAATCTTTGCCATGTCCACGACAAAAAGTAAATACTTGGTACAAGTTTTTCACTTTCCGATTATGCGTCAATTAATTACTATTTTCAAAATAACTATTTTAATAGAAATAAACACGTGCCGAGAGGGTTGACGAGTTCAAACAAATTCCGGGTTTGCATACGTTCAATGCACGAGCCATTAAAATGCATGAAGTTGTAGACTTTCGCAGTTCAGAAGGGATTTGGGTAAAGTTTTCTGCCTACACGGAAAGAAATTTAGCATTCAATATGTGCCATTTGTATAAATGATTACTTTCTTGAAAAAGCCGGCCAAGTGCGAGTTGGACTCGCCCATGAAGGGTTTCGTGTTTGAGACACATTTTACCACTTGCGCAAAGTATTAACTTTAGAAAAAATAAATCAGAAATCTAAACATCATTTTTAAAGATCTCTTCAAAGATACCCCACATATATGCGTCAGATGAAAAAAAAATGTAGTTCCAGTTCTTATTATTGGGACCCCCCAAAAAAAATTTTTTTTTCCTCTTTTTTGTGTTAAAATTGTAATGCGGCTTACAAGATAAGATAAGAAACAATTTATTGACCACAACACGTTAAAAATAATAACAAAAGAGAGAAAACAAGGTACAAACAGTTGTAGCCAACAAGGCTCAGCCTCAGCATCAGCTGCAGGGCAAAAGCACAAATACATCTATTAACTAAATATTGTAATGCGGCTTATAAAATACATCTATTAACCAAGTTTCAGTGAAAAAGTGGCTGTGAGACACACGGGCGGATAGACAGACAGACATGACAAATCTATAAGGGTTCCGTTTTTTGCCATTTGGCTACGAAACCCTAAAAACAACAACGTCAACAAACCAATAAAACGACTATATTTTATAATACATTGACATATACAACCATACTGTTTTCTACGAGAAACGTAGCAATGTAGTAAATCCGTAGCAGAAGAGACTACGTCGTAGCAGTGTAACAAACTGTTTCATACCATTATAATCACATCATCATCATCAACAGCAACCCACACTCGTCCACTGCTGAACATAGGTCTCCCCTAATGCACGCCACTGCTCCCAATTTTCGGCCACTCTCATCCAGCCCACACCAGCCAGCCTTCGAATGTCATCATCCCATCTTATCGCAGGGCGTCCAACACTACGCTTGCCGAGTCGCGGTCTCCACTCAAGGACTTTACGGCTCCAACGGCTGTCAGTTCTGCGGCTAATATGACCAGCCCACTGCCACTTCAGTTTGCTAATTCGGTGGGCTATGTCGGTGACTCTGGTTCTCTGTCGGATTACATCATTTCTGATGCGGTCCTTCAGAGATACTCCGAGCATAGCCCTTTCCATAGCTCTTTGAGCGACTTTGAACCGTTGGACGAGTCCAGCCGTGAGTGTCCACGTCTCGGCACCGTAAGTCATGACCGGAAGGACGCACTGGTCGAAGACTTTCGACTTAAGACTTTGAGGGATGGGTGACGAGAAGACTTGACGAAGTTTACCAAATGCTGCCCAGCCTAGCTGAATTCTTCTATTGGCTTCTCTCTCGAAGTTGTTTCTGCCTGATTGGAGCGCTTGTCCTACTCGTGCGGTCGTGGTTGTGTTGTACCATTATAATACTCTTATTATAATGTTATGACATAGTTTGTAACACTCTAATAGGTGTTTAACACTTAACTTCACTTGATATTTTCTGACTAAAATAAGAGGTTTTTTTGTAGTGAAATGAACCTATGCAGTTATTTTTGTGAACCTTTAATAGTTGTACAGTGTATTGGCTCTCGTTAGCCTGATGGTAAGAAAAAAGAGAGCCTATATTGCAATTACAATGGTCAAGATTGCACGGCATAGCCTACTTTGGCACTGCCATACTGGCACACGAGTTGTTTATACTGTTGGAAGACGTTTAAAAATGAATCTAGCAAATTTAATTACCTGAGTTCGATTTCCGAGTCGAGCGAAAAGTATGAATCGAATTTTTCGAACATAGCTCGGGTTTGTGATCACCATTCTGCATTTGGCAAGCGTGGCGATTAAGTCTAACTTGATAGCGATAACTTGATTTCTATGATGAAGGCCTGCAGTGGAAAAGTTTATGGGCTGATACTAAGTTAATTGCCGTGTGGTCCCCGGCAGAGTAGAATAGGCCACCCTCACTCTTACCGAGGTGTCGTAAAAGGCGACTAAGGTAAGGCTGCTGGCATGATCATCAGCACCCAGAGAAGGAAAACTCTGCATTTATATCTAAACCCTCGCCAACCCAAGCGTGGTGAGTATGGCAATTATTATATTGATGATGAAATTTAATTACACACGACCTTTTAAAATCGTACCTATCAGTTGTTAATCGCTAGTGTCAGATATTTTTAGGGATGTTTCATATCAAACGGCGCTTGTAAATTTCAAAAGAAAGCGGGTCGTAAAGAGAATTATATTTCATATACAGCTTCCAAAGTCATAATTTCTTTTGCATGATTTGGAAAGCGATATTTATAACATTATTAGTTTATGCCCGCAGCTTTGCTCGCGTTAAAAAGACACAAAATGTAGACGTATGTCACTTTCCATCCCTTTGACAATATAAACTTAAAAAACTCGTCAATTCATCGCTATGTTCTGTCCTGAAAGATTGACAAACACACAGACACTCACTTTCACATTTATAATATTAGCACAGTACTTGTAAAGTAAAGCTCTTAGAAATTATTCAGACTGATTCTTGCCGCTTCATTCCGTCAGCATTCCGTAATCATCTAGCTAGTTGGCAGTCTTCGACTATGCGATTCTCAAAAGACTTTCTTCCTAGTACGACAAAACTGTGGAATGAAAAATCGTCTGTGGTGTTTCTGGAACGATATGCCCTGCAAACTTTCAAGAAAAGAGCGTACTCCTTTTTAAAAAGGCCAGCAGCGCATTTGTGACTCCTTTGACGTACCAGGTGACCATGGGCGGCGGTAATCGCTTACCATCAGGTAATATGTCTGCTCGTCTATCCCCATATGAAAAGAAGTAGTAGAAGTTATACTGTGATATTAGTATATGATGACTAGATAAAATAACTAAAATATTATTTAATAACTGTTTAACATAAATAGACAAAACAAATAAATGTTCTCAGATAAATATCCCTCAATAATATTGTCTACCGCAACGTTCCATATAAGAGACGTTTATTTACACTGCCGCTTCTGCGCTGTTTGCTCTGTGCCAAAGCCTCTCACAGGAGCTTGCTAGGTTTTCAGGATTTTGCTTTAAATATTACGTATCTTTTAAAGTAGCGTCGTTTCAATACCAAGTGACTACTTATGTAGTAGACTTCTGTGTGCAATGGTTTGAAATACGACCGTGGGAGCCACGCTTCGGCATGAATAGGCCGACTCGACGAGAGTGATACCGTTGCCTCATAGGAAACCGGCGTGAAGCAGCACTGTTCTGTGTTTCGCTGCGTGAGTGAGGGTACTGGAGGCACAATCCGGGGGAAAGGGGAGCTTAGAGGTTGGTAGTGCACTTGTGACTTCATTGGTGCACTGGTGTCGCGGGTGTCAATGGGCGGCGGCAATCACTTTCCATTAGTCGATCCGTCTGCCGTCTGCCACCTATCATATAAATGCCATCATGGTGAAGAGCATCGGCTCTTAATCCTAGGTTTTGGATTTTATTAGTCGTTTCGATCACCGCCCATAGACACCAGTGCAGTCACAAGTGCAGTGCTAAATTTTAAAACCCCCTTTCCCCTGGATTGGGCCCCCTTATCCACTCTCCCTTCCTCCACCTACGCAGCAAAACACTGAAGCCGTGGCCGTGGTATCCGATCGAGTATAGAGAGTGCTTTTGTGTTTACTCACTTGATCACTGTAATATTTCTTGCGCATGAATAGCCGATCCTTAAGATTGGCCGCTATAGCCGTATCTGAAGGATATTATAACATTTGTCTTATGACGTAAATTCTTCATTGATTTATCCCTTAAGGAATTATACCTACATAAATAAATTGTCTCCAGAAGCCAAGACGTATTTCGTGTATTAGAAAATTCTCCAAATTACTAAACACATTCTGTGGGAGCTCAAACATAGTCAAAATGTCGAGATGTTCGCTCCAATATTGTCTTAGACTTTAGATAAACCATAGTAGCGGCGTCATAATTTATACCTTATGCTGTTGACATAAAGACGTTGAAAACGGGTAGTAGTTTGTGTGTGAGGTATTTTGCTTATTAATTTAGAAATTGTCAAGAAATTCTTGAGATCGCAATGTTCAAGACTTTGAAATAAGTATTAAGATTCGAACCGACGATCTCTGGGAGTAAAAGGCAAGTCCAGTAGCAAATGAACAAAGCTAGTATGCTAGAAAGTTTACTACATACTATCAGGAATTAAAAGGGTCAGTTTTTTTAGGTTTTTTTATGTCATAGGTTGCAGATGGGCAGACAGATCACCTGATGGCAAGCGATTGCCGCCGCCCATGAACACCCGCGAAACCAGTGTCAGTCTAGATAAATCTTTATATGCGCCCCTTTTTTGTTATTTAAACTCATATGAATACCCTTGTTGGCGACTGGCCGTGGTACCACCTCATTTTTATAATTATTTTGTGTTTATGTTTTTGACGGGCAGCTGTCTTGTGAGTGTGTCAATAAAAGGATAGTTTTGTTCATATTTGTTTTCATCATTTTAATTATAAACCGTACGAGCCTCTCTCTTTAGTATCCATCATCATCATATACAGTCCATCAGCACACTAGCATCACCAGTAGCTATCATTTGGTCCAACTGAGACCCTCACCAAACGAAATCCCAGCAGATCCTCACTTGGATTCCATTTGACGCCTAAAACACCAACCTCGCTGCTGGGGGGTAAGTATGTTGGCGACTGGCCGTGGTACCACCTCATTTTTATAATTATTTTGTTTTTATGTTTTTGACGGGCAGCTGTCTTGTGAGTGTGTCAATAAAAGGATAGTTTTGTTCATATTTGTTTTCATCATTTTAATTATAAACCGTACGAGCCTCTCTCTCTTTAGTATCCATCATCATCATATACAGTCCATCAGCACACTAGCATCACCAGTAGCTATCAACCCTAAAGACCATATCCTGAAACAGGCCCTAGTCTGCCAAGTACTAAGAGAAAAACAGGACGCCCTTTAGCCACCTGGCAGCCCACTGTGGTCAATGACTGAAAGCTTACCCAAGCAACCATTTTGACAACCCAGGACAGACTGTCCTAGCGCCGTAGAATAAGGAGGGATTCGGCGGGTAGGGCTAAAACAAGCCGAATGGGCTGATGCAATTCAAAGGTTTTAAATTAGTGTCTAGTGGTTTTTAGTGTTCAAATTTTGTGTTTATTTTTGCAGTGAAGTGCCTCAAAGTGATCCTAATAATAAGAATCGTTGGCTTGTATCGTTTTTAACACTGATATTGTGTGTCGAGTGAGTTGTCTCGTGACAACTTGCTTGGACCAAATTGAGTCTTAAAACCTGCGATTGCTTTTAATTCTTAACTGATTCCGCCACTTTCAATAGTTGGCAGTCTTGAACTTTGCATTTCTTGCGGAACTTTCTACCACGTACCTCAGTTCTGTGGAACGGTTTGGCTGCAGGAGTATTTCCCGATGGCTACGGCTTAGGGACCTTCAAGAGAAAATCGTAGGGGAAGTGGAGGGAATTGGCACAACTTAAGGAAATCGAGGAATAACTTTTGTTATATTGAGTACCTATTATATTATTTTATTTGGAATTTTGTATACTAATACTAATCAGCCTTAAGTCTTCATCATCAAAATTACAATCACAACACGATATTTAAAAAAAAGGTAGGTTTGGCCCCCAGTGCCCGAGGGTTGGGGTAACAAGAACCAGTTGATGGGGTAATGAAAACCATCGGGGCAAAGGTAGCCAAAATACCAAAACTGAACTGAAACATAAGATCATAAACTGTAAAACGTAACAATACCAAGACAAATAAGCCTCACGTCATTTATCATTAAACGTAATAAAAAACAAAAGATATGTTTCGAATAACAATAACATTATGAAAACACCGTTGAGTATTTACGAATAATTATTAGTGTATCATAATGTCTAATGATCATTTACGACACTACAGAGCACAGAAATCAAAAAACAATGGCACAAGTACTTAAATTTCGTCCTCGAAGATTGGTAAAAATTATAACGAACCCGCCGAGAATCGACTTGAGTCCAATTTGTAACTGTGAGTGAACTGAAACCGATGCAGGGGTGCCGTGCTACTCCTCCCGCACCCTTTCACCGTTCGCAGCTACAAGATGCGTTCTATCTTGTATAATTATGGCCAAACCAGGCTGCTTCCCATTCCCTACTGGCTCCCATTCCCCCCTGTTCCCTTACTCCTTTTTATAATGCTGACAACGCATTAGCGATCTTTTTGATTTCGCAGATGTTAATTACATATCATCAGGTGACCTACGTGCTCGCTTGTCACCTTTAATAAACCGTGGGAGATCCACGCTTCGTACTTGTGACTCTACTGATGTTGCGGGTCGCATACCATGAATGGGCAGGGTTGACCGGAGTGATCCCACGGCCTCACAGAAAACCGACGTGAAGCAGCACTGTGCCGTGTTATGCTGCGTGAGTGATAGTGAAGGCCCTATCCGGGGGAAAGGGGGGTTTAAACGTTGGCAACGCACTTGTGACTCCACTGGTGTCGCGGATGTCCATGAGCGGTGACAATCGGTTACCATCAGGTGATCCGTCTGCTCGTCTGGCACCTATCACGTAAAAAATAAACCATATAAAATAGTATAACCGAAATATCTCACAATAATACGTAGCACACTGATTTATCCTGAAATAAAAGATTCGCAAAAGTTACATAACACGGACTGTGTTATGTAACTTTTACGGATCCTTTATTAATAACGTCCAAATGATGAAAATGTAAATGTTGGTTCATTCTTTTTGTCCACAATCCATATTTTCTTTTTCACATGGATAATTCCCAATTTCCTCTCGCACTGACAACTAAACAGCTCGTAAAGGGAATCTGTCAAAATCCCGAATACTCCCAAATATCCGTGCAGAATCCATTATTAACGAGACATCAATAACACAGCTTTATATTCGATTAACGTATAAAATATAGGGTGTTGCCAAAACATATATGTCTACGTCAGAGCTGAACTCAAGAAAAATGCGAAGGAATTGGTATGAGAAATGTGGGGTATTTATCACACGCTGTACGGGTTTTATGACCCCACCTGGGTCGGATTGGGCGCATATTTAAGATCGCTTACCGATATTTATGTCTACCGAATACTTTCCCCTTTGAAAGTTGACACTGCTAAAGAAACCTGTTTTTATATACGGAGAAAACTTGGTCGTGTTTCCCCAAATAAAAAAGATTATCTAAAACTGGTTTTGATTACTTTATAACATAGATAACATAGATAAGAGCCGTGTGGTCCCCGGCAGAGTAGAATAGGCCACCCTCACTCTTACCAAGGCGACTAAGGTAAAGTTGCTGGCATGATCATCAGCACCCAGAGAAGGAAAACTCTGCAATTAAATCAAAACCCTCGCCAACTCGTCTGCCAAGCGTGATGAGTATGGCAATTACCCCTCATGTGATTGAGGGAGGCCCGTGCCCCAGCAGTGGGGACTTTTAACTTCGATATTTTATTTTTATTTTATTTTGTTTATACACCATGCTTTATTCACCGTCTTACTCCCTTATCGAGGATATTATACTGACCGCAGGAGAACTAAGGTCATATAGTCAGTCATAGCCCAAAGGATTGCATGTTTCAATAGGTAAGGGCACACAGCGAGGAGAACAGAAGGCTGTTGGGGTGGAAATGTCCTCGAGTGGAGGCCACGTACAAGAAGTCTCAGCCGTGGCAGGGCCGATCTGTGTGGAGAACATTGGGGGCGGCCTATGTCCTCGTTGTCTATTGGCTGAAATAATGATACTGATTTACTTCACTTAACGTCAATTTATTTTATTTTACTACATAATAATATGTCTTTAGTATTATTATCTAAATTTGTTTATTATACCTACATATTTCTATTTATTTTCATTGCTATATGTTGCTCCGTTTTTATCTTACATACTTGTAGACTATTATTTTAAGATAAGATTAAAGTACCTATTTTCTTCCTATGTTATGTACTAATATTGTTTTTTTTTTTTTTATTATTATTATTTTTTCTTGTTTTGTCCTTCGTCTTTCTTCTTATTGTATGTTATGCACGTACGTCGCCCAAGGTTCTGCCTGAAATCAGCGCTGCAGCGGCTTCGGCCACTACAGCAAATGCTGAGGTTGGGCCTTGTTGGCTACAGAATTTGTCATACTTGTGTATTTATGTCACTCATGTTTAATTTGTGTTCTGTAGCTAATAAATAAATCTTTTAATCTTTATGATTAAAACAATCACTAGCCCCCAAGGAACATAAAGTCTTACCTCAGATAAAAAAATCACCTTCTCATACAAAAGTAATCAGCTGATTGGTGCAAACTGTATGGGAAGACAATTTTTTTGAGATTAGTTTCTTGGGGGAAAATGTTTCTTATCATCATTATGCTGATGATAAAGCCTCAATAAGGGAGTAAGAAGGTTAAAAAAGCACGGTGTATAATGCGTTTTAACGTTTAAAAGAAAAAACTATCTAGTTTAAATAAAATGAGTAGATTTTTTATAAAAATAAAGTTTAAAAACCAAAACCCGACTAACAAAAAAACACGCTCTAAAAAGTACGACAGAAGAAAATAAAGGAGTAGAATTTTCAAAATGGGAAAGGATGCAAACAAACACGCGGGCCACCTGAAAGTGATCACTGCCGCCCATGGACATTGGACATCCTACTAATACTATACTATAAACGCAAATGTTTGTGAGAATGTATGTAAGTATGCTTCTTGCTCTTTCATGCAAAAACTACACGTTATGAATTTTGATGAAACTTGAAAATAATAAGCTCCGTTGCAAAAAAACGGGCACCTAAGCAAATAATCTTTCTTTCTTGGTACGAACTGCTAAGGAATGGAACAACTTGCCGGCTTCTGTATTCCCAGAGAGCTACAATTTGGGTGTCTTTAAGTCGAGAGTGAATAGGCTTCTTCTGGGTAAGCATCTGGGTAACATCTTAGACCTTATTGTCACTTTCCATCGGGTGAAATGAGGTCAAGTGCAAACCCATTTAATATATAAAAAAAAAAGAATAAAAATCAATTTTGTAATTATCATTACGTTGTTTGGTGATTTTAGGTAGTGATACCTTTACGGTCTCGTAAATTAATCACCAAGGAATCGTTTTGTGAAATCTAGCATAACTTTTTGACTGGATTAGTAAGAAAAATATATAAAATCAAAGCAGGGGTAGTTCACCTGCCCTGTAAGTAAAAAATCAAAAACGAATTTTGATTGTAAAAAAAAAGTTTTACTTCAAAACATTGAATAGGTTAATATGGTGTGTGACCCCATCTTGCTGAAATCACAGCTTGCATTCGCCTGAGCATGCTGGCCAGTATACCCCTTATGGTTCCTATGGAATACGTTCCCACTTCGCCGTGATCTCATTCTGTAACTCTATTATTTCGTTTGGAACAGTGGTAGTGAACGCCACCTATGGTCCAAGGGTTGCGAGTTCGATCCCCGGACTGTACAAACATTTGTGTGCATGAACATGTCTGTTTGTATTGTTCTGGGTTTAGTATGTATTATAAGTATGTATTTACAAAAGAAAATTATTATATGTATGTATTTGTAATTTCGCTTTTGATTCTGATATCTGTAACACAGGTGCTTGAGCTACCTATGTCGGAATCAGATCAATGTATGCGATGTTGTGAAATATTATGGTTTGCGGATTCAGCTGTACTGATATCACTCGTCACTTGAGAAGGTCCCAAACATGCTCCATAGGATTGAGGTCGGGACTTCGAGCTGGCCAATCTAAACGACGGATTCCGATCTCCATCATGTAAGCGCCTACATCGTCTGATCAATACCCTATCCCAATCATCTGGAGTCCACGATACATAATTTTGAGCAAAGTGAAATCTGGCAACACGGTGCTCACGGAGTAATTTGAGACCGCGCGCGGAGCGACGACTGTGTAAGTTGGCAGCGAAAAGCCTCCTCCTGACCGTCTATAGACTAGCTTGCACATTTCTTACGTCTTCGAGGTTGTTCTCGAGGTCCTTAGGAAGAGATTTGCGATTTTTCAAAACTTGACTCACCAGAAAACGATCATCTCTTTGTTCATTGGATGGCTTTCTACCAGATCCAGGCCTTCTTTTCATGAAACTCTTTTCAAAAAGTCTCTTGAGAACGCTGCCAGGTACTTTGGACTGTTGAATGACTTACATTTAGCCTTTGAGCCACAAAACATTGGCTACAGCCCTCTTCAAGCAGCGCAATAATTTTGCTGGCTCTTACAATTTTACCAGGACCACTAAGTATCGAAATTTATAATTTTATTTATCTATAAAAATAGCTAGTTCATCGAAATCAATAAAAATAGCCTAAAACTTATTCAAAGACAACAGCAACTTTCGTTGATTCCCGCCGGAAATTGTACAAAAAATTGGTATTCTATTTAAAATAAGATCAGTAAAATAATTTAAATTTCGAATATACATTTTTGGCATCACGACACATTTACGATCGGCCAGTAATATATTAAGAAGACTTAAATCCTTTTTTGTACAGTGAACAAAAAAAAATATATATTTTTTTTTTTGCTGGCAACCCTAAGTGTCAGACGTCAAATCGCCAGCTCGTATTTTAAAATCTAATTTTATTAAAAATTAAGTGTTTTTATTGTAATAAACAAAGTGATTCGCCATAAAATACCTGAAAACATTACGGATAATTGTTAGCAGGCCTCCGCTGACAATATTTACCTGGATAACTTATTGTGACCATCCGACGGTCAGTGTCGTTGCAGAAAATTTGAACCAACAACGGATAAACCGGGGGAGTATTGATTTTTTAAATTATTTTTCAACTCATAATACGATATAGTATTAAGTCAAGAACCTATTG
>CM032485.1:10538307-10563138 GCA_019059595.1 Marasmia exigua
AGCGCGTGGTATTCTGGCACGCCGCTGTGACAAGGGAGGGTTGTAGTGCGCAGCACAGCAGGTTCCCCGGCGTAGCGGGGCGCGGAGGCGCGCACCGGGGTTGAGGAGGCCTCTCTGGCCTGCAACTCGGCGGCTGCAACTTCGGGCGGCGGAGCGCACATTCCCAACGGGGGGTCGTGTGTAACGCCGAGACCCCGATCATTATTACATTCCCTGTCGAACGAATGCACAGAGTTACAATGTTGATTCAGATGTTCGCTTGAACGCGCTAGCCATTGTTCTACTCCAGCCCGTGAACTACGTGACGTGCTGGCAATGGCAGCGAGTTCCGCTCTTAGTTCGAGGTCCGCTAACGATTTCTCGCGTCTAGCGGCAGCCTCCGCCCGCTGCTTGGCGGCCCTTTCGCGCTCAGCGGCGGCCCTTTCGCGTTCAGCGGCGACCTTTTCCGGACCCGAGCGAAAACATATACATATTTCGTCACACCCAATTTTATTCCTTCGCTTTTTACAAAAAACGTCAAAAAGACATAACAAAATATAAGAATATAAAAAAGTAAACGTTTAAAACAAAATAGGTAAAAAGGTTGGTTGTGGCCGTCGCCAACAAGTGTTATTATATTGTTTCAAACTTTCCTGGTCACTAACATTAAAATATTACTATTTCCCGGCTAGATACTGTGAGTGTTGTGTATCGAGAACAGGTCCGAGAAAATAGTGAGTGAAGAGTGGTACCGCAAGTTCGCGTAGTAAAAGACTGCGAAGGAGGGTAGACCGATTTGTCTGCCAGTAACAACTTACCCGAAAAAATGTCAGTTACCCCGAGACCATGGCGCTTGCAACAGCGCTGAAATATCGGAGACTCAAAAATAAGGTACAGTCGCGGTCAAAAAATGTTTACCACCTTAAGGATCATAATCGCACGCACGTATGTAGGTGAAAAGTTCTATATGTCTATTACGTAATATTGATCATAGATATGGTATCTTTTTTAATGATATGACAGCTGACAGTTTTATGACAAATGTCATGTCATTGCAAAGAAATAAGGTTTTTTATGGCTGCTTCTGTATTGTATCCTTTTTTCATATTTGCTTTACAAAGGTGATATGTAACTTGATATGCATTATTTTACTTTTGTGCAAAAAGTGTTATATAGAATCAAATTTCAGAACTGGTAAACATTTTTGACCGCCACAGTACATGGTAAAAATCTCGTAAATAAATATTCTAAAATAATTCTTAACAGAAGAGGCCTTTTATTAATTTGGAATATTTTAACATTGATGTCGTTTTCGGAGTAATATTAGACTGAACTTTCGTAGCATGAATCGAAGGATTTTAATATCCCACGTTACCTGTTAGCACACACTGCGTTAGCGCAGATAGACAAAATTTGTGACATTAGTGTCACGAATCATTATACATAGGTGATAACTACGTTCAATTTGAAAATCCCAGTAATTAATCCGCAGAATAATCTCGTCAACTACACATGTATCAGATTTTAATTACCTTTAAACCTGAGCGAAATACAGATGCGGGGATAGTATTAAATTTAAATACAAGCAGCGGACAGAACCAACTAGCGCCATCTATTGATTTATTTGGGTAACAAACTATTACTTAAAACTGAAAATTGATTGATTATAAATAAAAGCAAAAATGGGTAAAGTTTCTACATAAAAATAATAACATAAGTGTCCAACATTATATTAAATCAGCACTAACCAGGTTGGCGCAGCGACCCATAGTGCCCAGCGGGTCGCGAGAGCCTATCGGACGGTAGGTTTCTCTGCGACCTGCGCACTCGACTTCACCCCGCCATCGGAGTTGGAGGCTGGAGTGCTGGCCGCCGTCTACGAGAAGATGGCGGCCAAGCGAGCGGATGGCGACCCCCTTTGCCCCCGAGAAAGGGGCTCAGGAAGGAGGATCGCCAGCAAATGGTGGAGACATGGACGGCCTCTCTCCTGGTGGAGAGGTATGGCCGTCCCACGCTCGCGGCGCTCGCCCCAGTCTTAGACCTATGGCTCGAGCACCCACATGGGTTTTGTCCTTCCGGATGGTGCAGGTACTTACCGGGCATGGTTGCTTCGGTAACTACCTGAACCGTATTTAGCGGGAGGACACTCCTTCGTGCCACCAGTGCGGCGATGCGGAGGACTCGGCTCACCACACGTTGATGGTGTGCCTGTCCTTCGACCAACAGCGGTCTGCACTGGTCGCGGAGGTCGGACATGACCTCTCTTTGCCCAGCATAGTTGCAGCTATGCTGGATGATGAGAGGGCCTGGTCGGCTTTTGCCCACTTCTGCGAAGAAGCGGTGGCGCAGAAGGAGGCGCATCCTCAAAAACTTCTGTTTGTAATTTTGCACAAAGTAGGACGTACTTGAAAGATTTGCTAACGATACTGCACTGCAACTACGCAAACAACAAATATCATTAACGGCGCTAGTAAGTGCAGCCCCTTATCGGAAATGCAAAAACGATGACTTAATGCGTGGTTTTACCGTGGTAACATTACCATTACATTTATTTAATTTCAGAACTTTTGTTGTTCTATCATTTGGGTAAATATTTGAATCGAATAAGAATAAACAAATATAAACACATTTGCCAAGTTGTATAGCTCCGTTGTAAACAATTTTTTTTGCATGCCAGTTGCTGGTGAATTGTGCGGATATTGTATTTTTTTTTACCACCTTTATGTACCTACCACTTTTCGAGCAAAAATAAATTGATTCTTGATTATTGATTCTTGATTCTTGATTCTTGTTGTATTAGACTTTTTTTTATTTTATTGTATAGTATATTTTATTGTAATGAAGTTTAATTAAATTGATTTATACATATAATACATTTATAAATAGTGCAATACGTTACTTCGATTTATGTTTTTATTATTTTTAGTAAATAATTGTCTAGTCTTCATGTGATGCTTAAATTATGTTAATTATTATTATTTCATTTTATCGCTGTCATGTGTCTCTTTTGCCAAATTAAATAAGTATAATACCTACTTTCCAAAATAATTTAGTGGGTGTTTTTAGCAGTGGGATTACAAGGCTATACCCTATGCCACATAATAATGTCTTTCAAACCGATGTTTCGGCTATGGCGGTCAGTCTCAGCAATCAGCCATCAACACAGGACATATTATAGTGCAGAAGTGTTTGCGCAAACACAGGTTCACTCTCTATTTACGTCTGTTTTAGGGTGAACGAAGGGGGAGAAACGCAAAATTAGGGACAAGGATATAGATTAATAACTTGTAGGGAGTCAAGAATTGTGCGCGGTGGAGAGCAATAGTCCCAAGACACGCAATATCCGCGCATATCTCCCACGATTCGGCCAGTATAACCATAGTGTTGGTATGGCCATGGGAGGTGGTGGGTTGTTGTCTTTAGGGTCCCGGGTTCAATCTCCGAGTTGGGCCAAATTTGTACCTGAGTTTACTGTTAAGAAATTGTCAGTGTCAGCCCGGAGTCTGCATGTTTGCGGTCTTGTACCCTCCTGCCTCGGATGGCACATACTCAGCCCATGGGGACCCCCATGGGCTGAGTTGGTTTATTATATGAGTTAAGTCCTTATCTGAGATGCTTCTTATCTGAGAAGGGTTAGTTTGAAACTAGAATAATAATCAGTTTCATTTTTCTGGCGACTTTTTTATTCTTATTGATCACACTTCATCAACATTATCATCTTTCCCTGGTCGATTTCGGCTACGGTGATTAGTAAGTTCTCAGGAAACCTGTTTTTGATTCACTCGTATGACTTAGCGGCATCGCATGCGACGTAAGTCACATTCGCCTTTTAAGTCGCATGAAGCCAATTTTCCCTATTTTTGAATCATTCGATTTTGATGTTGCCAATATAATACGGTAAATTGACATTCTAAGCCTTCCATACAGAATTTTACAAAAACAGGTAACTTTCGCATTGCAAACGGAACGAAAAATCCAAACACTATGGGCTGAATATTAAAATCTTTGCTTTTTTGTCACAAAAACTACAAATGTCACATTGTGTCAACTGTCAAAACCAGTCAAAGCTATTGACAACTATTTTGACGTTGTTTCTACCGCTTGCTTTGCTTTAAGTCACTCGACCAACGTGTGGGTGGGGTCACTCGTTGCAGACGAACGATAAAAAAATGCGGAATATCGTATGTCGAAGGAAAATCAGAAGAGTTCATGCGCTCGTCTCGAGGCGAGTAAATCAAAAATAGAACTCTAGGTGTGTTACCGTAGTGTAGATTACGCACCCGATTTTATGGGTAAAAATGTGCGTGAGCAGTTTACACGCGTGTCATAGTAACTATCTCTATGTAAAATCCTACGAAGCAATCATCGAACACACAAATCCACATATTGCGAAATCAAGCCCGAGCAACGGCGCCGGCCAGGCGCAACGTGATCGCCACCGCTGACACCGCAGTTTACAGCCCCGCGCGTCATCGGCGACTTTCCATGAATTGTACATTTTATTGATAGGCACTTCTATTCTCACATCGATAGGGTCAACTAGCCTAAACCATTGTAATAAGTTTTACTTTAAATAAATTACTTTAAATTTGATTTTGGTTTTTTTTGGATCCTCCGGCTGTGACCTCCATAATTGGCGCAGTCGGTAGGATACTCAAGCCGCCTTGAGTGTAGAGTCACTAGAATTTCTCACATCGAATTCCCGTGATAATCGCTACCGTCGCGAGCGATCGCGAGCGTCCTTGGGTATCCTGAAAGAAGAACCTGGAGTCCCGGCTGGAGGAGAAATCAAGACATCGATTCCGAAGGTACCAGAATGCAGCTAATGTAAGTACACTGAAATCATTTCTGTGTTGCTTCCTTGTTAGTCCTTAGTGTTTTTTAGTTTGCCATCATTTTCCATCCAAGGCAAACTACTCCAAACGGGCCTGTTCGATGCCGAATAGCCCGTAGGTTAGACTTAGACTCAAATAGAGATATTAGTGTAGACTTAGATAATACATTTTGTAGCCTAGCGGATTCTGTGAACTCTGAGAGTCCAGAAACCCCCACCATGGCCGATGTAGATACAATTTTTAAGGCGCTTCGCCTAGTACCGGATTTTGACGGGAACCCACATATCTTACCCCGTTTTATTCACCTATGTGACCAGATTGCAACCGAATACATAGGTGGAAATCCAGGTAATGAGTTAGCTAAGCTTTGTCTTGTTAATGGTATACTCAACAAGATTACTGGACCAGCCGCCCGAACCATAAATTCTAACGGTATTACTGAGGACTGGAATAGCATTAAACAGGCCCTAATCAATAACTTTTCCGACCAAAGAGATGAGACCGCTCTGTACAACGATTTAATGTTAGCTACACAGGGAAATACTTCTCCGCAAGAGTTTTATGACCATTGTACTAACTTATTCACCATCATCAACATATGTCACCCTACACGAAAGTGTCGCTACCACCATAGAGGCCAAACGCGCCCTATATAAGAAACTCACGATGCAGGCATTTGTTCGCGGTTTAAAAGAGCCCTTAGGCTCTCGCATTAGATGCATGCGTCCTGATAGTGCTGAAAAGGCCCTTGAATTCGTGCAAGAGGAATTGAATGTCATTTACCTCCAAAGTCGTAACGATTCAATAGATAAAAAGTCACTAACGCCACAGTTACCAAAGCCTATTCATATGACTCCGGTAACTATGCCAAACTTTAAGCCATTCAATTCCCTTCACAGGCCCTGCCTATGTCTAACTTTAAATATCCACAGCATCCAGCTAAACCTAATTTTATTAACCATCAAAATTATCCCGTGCCGTATAAACCGATAGGAATGCCCACGCGCACGCAACAAATGTTCCGCGCACCGCCTCCAAATTATAACGCGTATCAGAATAGGTTCCAAATGCCGCCGCGTCATAACCTACCTAACCAAGGCCCTAAGCCCATGAGTGGAGTCAGTCATTATGTCGCGAAAGAAAGACCGATCGGAGGTCAGATAGCAGGTCACGATTGGCGTAGATTCGGTAACCCGCCGCCATCTAACTATTTTAAGACTAAAGTAAGTAAGTAAGTAAACATTTATTGACCACATAAAAGATTTACATACAGAGGACACGAAACATAAGCATATGGAGATTGCACAGTAATACATAGGAAAAAAAAAAAAAAAAATTAAACAAAGACAAAAAATTAAATAAATAATAATTAGTAAATATATAAACCAGAAAGAAGAAAAGGAACAAAGTGAAGTGGTCAACAAGGTCCAAGCTCAGCATGTGCTGCAGCGGTTTACCGCCGCTGCCGCGCTGGTTTTCAGTTTGGACCTTGAGTGACTGGGGAAATCTAACAAGGAATGCGAGAATTAATCAAGATAACAAAAAAGAAAAGACAAAAAGAACGAGGATACAAAAAAAGCGGTAGTAATTTTCTATACATATAATACAGTGTTTGGCAGTGATTGGCAGACCGCGCGCCGAGTGTGCAGCGCGAACGGGATGTGACCGATCGTGTGGAGGTGCTGTTTATGGACGTCACCTTCCAAGCAAAAAGAAAAACAGAGAAAAAAAAAAAACAAAAAAAAAAAGTCTATGAACGCCGTATTTTTTAGTCACAATCGCAATGTTTATTACTTTTAGCAGAATATTCGTAATAAGAAATAAAATTGTACTATGTTTAGTCTAGACTAGGGAGATGAATGTTAATGAATTTAACAATTATTACCAACCCGAAGACTACGACGTCCTGAACGGTACATATCTTGCCACCATACCCGTGAACTGCTTTCTATTCACACCGGAGTACACAATCACGAATACCAACGATGAAATCGAAGGTCAGCCGCTGAAAATAATGAAACTTACCGAAGATTTGGAATCATTATCCGAGATAAGCCCCACATTCATCTCAATTCAATCGACTTACGAAAACTGCACGACGTACAGCAAAAGGTGGTTATGCAGCCTGCACTACAAATCGAACAAATACCACTGGACTCCGCAATATATCACACAACGATCCCGCTGTACATTATATTATTCAGTACACTTGCACTCATCGTGTTTCTGCTCATAAGAAGTTACAAGAGGTTTCAATTCGAGTTCAAAACCGTAAACCCCAAAGATAAGATATATGAAGATCACGAGAAGCCTGCAACCCAGACGCAGCATCCGTCACTATTTCTCAACTTAAACTTCAAAAATAGATGACGATCTGAGGGGGGAGGTGTCATAGTAACTATCTCTATGTAAAATCCTACGAAGCAATCATCGAACACACAAATCCACATATTGCGAAATCAAGCCCGAGCAACGGCGCCGGCTAGGCGCAACGTGATCGCCACCGCTGACAGCGCAGTTTACAGCCCCGCGCGTCATCGGCGACTTTCCATGAATTGTACATTTTATTGATAGGCACTTCTATTCTCACATCGATAGGGACAACTAGCCTAAACCATTGTAATAAGTTTTACTTTAAATAAATTACTTTAAATTTGATTTTGTTTTTTTTTGGATCCTCCGGCTGTGACCTCCATAATTCGCGTCAGGATATTGTTAACGTAGTTATAAACAGTATTAGGAGATGATTTAGCTCTTGCCTCCCATCATTCTTAAACACCAGTTTGATCCAAAGTGGACCAACACTTTGGATTGTATTTCTTATCTCCACTCAGGTTGTGAAGGAAAAACCTACTTTTTGTAATCAGATACTGGTTATTTCAGTGACACTAATTATAATATGAATGTCTTTTGTATTTACGACAAGCTAGCAAGGGGGTCACCTGATGGAAAGTAATCAACGCCGTCCATGAACATCAGTGTGACATGCCATTTGACCCGCTATAACCGTACGGCAAACCGGTGTTTATAGCGAGTTGAAACCCTGCTAGAACTGTCGTAGAAATGGATATAGCTGACTCTGGCGACAGTGGGAGAAATCCAAGTACTGCAAGTCTAAGTAAGTGGTAGTGAACGCTGCCTCTGGTGCAAGGGTTGCGGGTTCGATCCCCGCACAGTACAAACATTTGTGTGCATGAACATATCTGTTTGTATTGGTCTGGGCGTTATCTATGTATTATAAGTATGTATTTACAAAAGAAAAGTATTATATGTATATATTTGTAATCCCAGTCAGATCAATGTTGTGATGTTATGAAATATTTATTTATTTATTCAGTCTGTTTTCTGATGGGCAAAGACCTCCCCAAAATCTTTCTTAACTCCGTTCCGAAAAATATATTGTGACAATTTCTACTCCTATAGCTATGAGTAGAAATTGTCACAATATATTTTTCGGAACGAATATCCTCCTGCTTTATTTAGAAATGGTAATTAGTCTGCTACAAGCTAATTGACTTCTGACTATCGTAATCCTGAGACAAGCCACAGGGGAAACAGAAATACTTAATTATCAACTCTTAAATTTTCGAGTACCTAAATATCCGAAACGTGCAATACCTAGAACTTAAAACTTTGTTATTCTGTCATATCTGTTAGTGACTTTTATCTGGTAAAAATGTAAAATACATAATATTTATATTATACTTCTACTTACTCCGGTGGATCAACGATCCAAAAAATGTCAGCTGAATTATTATGCCGTATTTTGACCACTGCAATCATCATCATCACCATCAGCCCATTTAAGTCCCCACTGCTGGGGCACGGGCCTCCCTCAGTCACATGAGGGGTAATTGCCATACTCACCACGCTTGGCAGACGGGTTGGCGAGGGCTTAGATATAAATGCAGAGTTTTCCTTCTCTGGGTGCTGATGATCATGCCAGCAGCTTTACCTTAGTCGCCTTTTACGACACCTCGGTAAGAGTGAGGGTGGCCTATTCTCCTCTGCCGGGGACCACACGGCCACTGCAATACGGCGTAATAAATTCAGCAGAGACAGTTTTCGTGTTTCGTACTTTTTAGTGCGTATTTTTTGGTAGTCGGGTTTTAGTTTTAAAACTTTATTTTTATTTTACATATTTTTAGTTATGAATAGAAAATTACATATTTGAAAATGCTAAAAAAGCTCTTTTATTTGATACCCCACACGGAACCGTCAAGAAAAAAAATGCAGTTCCTTACTATAACCAGAAGACAATCAAAACGCTTCTAACGACCCCTCATTTGTTCAAATATGATAACTAGTTTAGAAGTTATGAGGGAAGAGATGAACAATCATACATACATACATACATACAGGTCAAACACATCATAACCCTCCTTTTTGCTTCGCCAAAGTCGGGTAAAAATGTGTCTTGGCCTCCGATATAAAACTCCCTTTTTCTTTTGTCATAGGTGGCAGAAGAGCAGATGGATCACCTGGTAAACGATTGCCGCCGGCCATGGACACCCGCGACATCAGTGAAGTCACAAGTGCAATGCCAACCTTTGCCGATGGGAAAGGAGGGTTTCCCCGGATTGGGCCTCTCCGGTACCCTCACTCACGCAGCGAAACACAACACAGTGCGGCTTCACGAAGGTTTTCTGTTAGGCCATGGTATCATCCCGGTCGAGCCGGCCCATTCATGCCGAAGCGTGGCTCTCCCACGGTCATATAAGTATAATTTAATTTATTATTGCATGATTTAATTTACCGAATATTGTTGTATGTTAATTTTCATTAATGTTAAGTTAATTTTATTATTCAACTATTATCTGATACAAGGGTTGCGGGTTCGATCACATCAACATTTGTGTGCATGAACATGTTTGTTTGTTTGGTCTGGATGTTTGCTTTGTATTATAAGTATGTATTTACAAAAGAAAAGTATTATATGTAAATATTTGTAATCCCACTGTTGATTCTGATATCCGTAACACAGGTGTTTGAGCTACCTATCTCGGAGTCAGATCAATGTATGTGTTGTTGCGAAATATTTATTTATTTTAAACCTTTGAAAAATATTTTTTACGCCTTAAGAGGTAGATCACAGTAGCTCATATTATATATTAACGATAGAACACCACTTACAACCTGTTTTCTACAATAACTTATTATAATTTAAAGTATAAGAGTATTAACTTGTTTCACTGTTCTCCCATTTTTACTGTGAGTTAGGGTTTACTATTCGGGAATAGCGCGTGTAAACTATCTTGCAAAGTTCTGCATAATACGCACAGAATAGTCAACAGTACTAAACTTTGAGAAGTTTATAGCAGTTTAAACTGAAGAATAAAACGTATTGCGCATTTTATACGAAAGTTCGAAATATAGAGCTGTATATTGTGTTTAGCTTTTCTATTCATCTCAGTGTGTTTTTACCGTTTGCATACAAAGTCGTAGCATGGTTTTGAGCATACATTTTGACCGTGGGGGAGCCACGCTTCCGAATGAATAAGCTTGTTTAACCGGAGTGATACCGCGGCCTCACAGGAAACCGGCGTGCTTCATGCGCTTTTACGCGTAGTACAAATTATTCAAAAAGAAATAATAAATCTCATGGAATCACATTCCACTCATAAGTTTAAGAAAAGTTTTTGTTTCTCATGATATTTCTAAATTAATTAATGTTTTGGTCACCATTTTGTGCAGCGAGATAGAAATATAGGTACGATATATTCATGAGTGACGAGTTAAGTCGTTTTGACAGGACTCAACTCTGAAGCGTAGCTGCGCGTAATACGTTTGACTCTCTCACGCTTATGTCAAAAAATAGGTTTGTCTCTGCCTTCCAATATCGTACAACTATATGCAGAAACTGTGCTATATTGTAACACCTTAATGGTACCATATTTAAAAAAAAAACATTTCATTTCAACTTTAACCCAATGTGTCATGGTAGAGCTGTGAGTACGTGTGCATGTAATTGTGCATCACGCCCATTTTCAGTTGTTTAATTGAAGGGACGTGGCGTATCATCCGCTATTTTGTATCTATCTACGAATTTAAGTGCCTTTTTTTCCCAGGGGAAACCATCATGGCCGTCACCTTGCTACATGTAGGGAACAAGGTGGTGCGTGGGACTCAAACCCTAACTAAAACCCCTGGGGTGTCCATCTCCGCGCAATCGAGGTCGGAAACCCCACAGCCGGGACTAGACCGTACCGCTAATCGCGCTCGCTGCTTCACCCCTATCTGGCGCAATACAGCCCTTCAACGCTGTACGACCTACCAGGACACCCAGTAATGTCGTCCCCCGCGGAGTCCTATGCTGAGCAAGCCACTCCCCAGCAGTGGATACGCTCACGTACTCCGAAAGCCCGTTTAGTCGCCTCTTACGACAGGCCGGGAAAACCTTGGCAGTATTCTTAAACGCCCCTAGCCACAGGGCGTACGATTTTATGTGCCTAATACAACCATTGGATCTATGGTAAACATATCGTGAGACAATCTGCACGTTTCTAATTAATTTTTGAAACGTACTACCAGGATTCGATTGGTCTAATTCCCGGGTGCGAAGGTCAGATGGCAGGCGCTTCATTATAATTACCAGATTTCCCAACTTCTGGATCATGGTCCAAGCGTACCCGCGTGCTCCGAAGCAGCCGCTTTGCATGCAACCGGGAATGACTTAGAGGTGATAATCACGGTCTCCTCCTCTACCACAAGTTCAAGACCGAAGGACATGTCAAGGTCATAACTATTATTGTTTATAGATAGATAAACTTTATTGTATAAAATACACAACTTAAGTAATAGGCATTACAGATATTTTGTGTACAATTTTGGCGGTCTTATCTATTATTTCTACCAGACAACCTTTAGATAAAGAACACTTTCATAGTAGAAAAGGGGTAGGTGCTGCTATATTCAATAAGGTTTATCTGAAATAAGTAATCATTAATTTCAGGCATTATTACCTTTGCAAGATTTTTCTTACAATTTTGGACCCATATAAGAATACCTTACTGACTAACATAAATATTTATATTATACTTAATTCTACTTGATTTCTTGGGACGTATGTTATTCAACGATGTGTTGAGCAACATAGCCTGCCTCGTACCGGCGGAACATGACAATCTTCGACCAAAAATCTTTTCTCATGAAGGTCGACAGAATCACCCTGTATGTACGCGCTGCGCTTCGAGTCCGAGCGGGCGCGTGACGTAATGCAAGCGGCGCAGGAGCAGGTACTCGTCGTTCAGCCGAGTCTTATTCTTATCTTTAATATTATACCTACGAGTATTTGCTTAGGTGCAGCGCTGGTATTGTGCATGGGAGATTATTCTTTAGTATAGTAGAATAAGTCAATGTATTAGTTAGATAATAAACATCTGTTGACGACACCGGTACACGGTAAAGTTTTAAATGCTTATGATTGTAACGAGCCTTATTACAATTTTGTAATTTTTTGTATAAGCAATAAATAAAAATAAAAATAAAGATGATCGATATGCCGTAACGGCCCATTTGGATCGCTGGTAGTGAACGCTGCCTCTGGTGCAAGGGTTGCGGGTTCACTCCCCGCATACATTTGTGTGCTCAAACATTTGTGTGCATGGAGATGTCTGTTTCTATTGGTCTGGGTGTTTTCTATGTATTATAAGTATGTGTTTACCAAAGAAAAGTATTAAATGTATAAATCTGTAATTCCGCTGTTAGTTCTGATATCCGTAACACAGGTGCTTGAGCTGCCTATTTCTGGGTCAGACCAAAGTGGTATGTTGTGAAATATTTGTTGTTTATTTTACAAGCCCTTTACATTTAATGAGATTTAATGATCACCTTTATTCATGTTCTAAACCTTTTCCACAAAATGACTTTTAAACTTGAATCTAAAATAAATAAAGGCACTGCCATTAGCAAAACCAGAATAAAATTTACATTTAAAAACTCTGCATTATAACTTAGCTACTTTTGACTTCTGAACTGGCGCATTAAGGGTACGTATTGTGTTTACTAGCGCCGATCTTTTTTTTCTTTGCGGCGGTATTATTTTCATAGTTTTTTTTTAAGCTAGAGGCGACAAACGAGCAAGCGATAACCTAATGGACAGTAATCAACGCCGCTATAAATATCCACGAAAGCAGAGAGAAAGTCAAAGTGTTGCCGGCCTGTTTAAAAAAATCTATTTAGATATCTCAGATATTATGCTGTTTTTTCTTAGATGTCATTCAACTCTTCTAAAATTTCGTCAAATCCAATAAAAGTTATTGATGTAATTTTTATGTTCGTACTTTTATCGAGTCAAGAAATAACAAAAGTTGAAAGCCTTAAAAAGATTGTCAAATAACATTCCATTTAATTCCTATTACTATTAAGTATTTAAAATATACTTAGGTATTTTTTGTGATAGGTGGGAGAAAAAAAAAACGGCTTGTTTTGAAGACGAAAATTTTCCGAATGATAACGAACTGAATTAGTCATTTTGAGCACATTTAGAGGACAAATAAAAATAGTATAGAAGAAAAAAATCCTACTAGTAGCAGTAAAAGTATGTTCAAACATAGCTTACCATCTAGGAAATTTAACTAGATTCGTATAGATGTCGCCGTTTTTACGAGAGATTGCATTCGTTTCAAGCACACACACATTCAAGCGATTTCGCAAATTGCTACGTTTTTAAAATCGTAATTATACTTTGTTTATGTTTTAAACATGAAAGATTACACCATACGCGTAAATAGACACACATATATAATTTTTTAAAAGACATTTTAACCATATTCAAGCTTCGGCCTGTAAGTATTCCTGTAAAACAAGTTTGTATAGGAAACGGACCACCTTAAGAGGGACTAGAGGTAAATTTTACCGCCAAAATTACTGAAAAATTAAGAAGCCATTTTGATTATTTAAACCTTAAAGACTTCAAGTAATTTAAGTACCTAAAATTAATTACATTTAAGTGGCCGAAAAAATTAAGGTTTGAAAATCTCATACATTTATTGGAGTTTACATTGGAGAATTATGAATCCACAGATTTGGATTCCCATTCCCATTCCATGAACCCCATATGGAAGTCGCGTTACCATCGCTCGATGTTACATGAACTTAATTCTTCTTCTTCTTCCTAGTCGGGCACTCTTGTCAAAGTGGTCGTGGCTGTTGATGCACTGGGTGGCAGCTCGTTTTCATGGCAGCCGCACGTCGCGCTATCATCATTACCATTTCAGTCAATGCTGGACATATACCTCCCCCAATGATCTCTACACTGATCGGTCCTCTGCCACCCGCATCCATGCGATTTCCGCGACCTTCACCAGATCATCGGTCCACCTTGTGGGGGGCCTGCCACGGCTCCAAGCTCCTATTCGCAGCCTCCACTCGAGGACCTATTTGATCTCCTCGCAATTTGCCCTGCCACTTGAGGCATGCAATTATTTGGGCTATGTGTTTGACCTTGGTTCTCCTGCGGATCTCATAATTTCTGATATGATCACGCAAGGAGACTCTAAACATAGCCCTTTCCATTGCTCTCTGGGTGACTTTGAGCCTTCTTAAGCGGCTCATTGTAAGCAACCACGTTTCGGTTCCGTATGTTATCACGTCGCGCGATGTCTCTACATTTTTATCGACTTTGTGCGAAGCGAGGACACTGTACTATGGTCGACTGCGTAGATTTTCTGATAAAGTCGATCCAGCGATTCGGATAATGGCCTCGCGCTCCCTTCCCTTCAGTATGGAATTATTTATTAAAAAAAACAAGTAGCAGCGCTAGAAGGCGTACTCGCCAGGTGTAAGTATAAAAAATTCAAAACAAAGAAGTCACATGCACAGTGGTCTCATGAGCAGCACAATGAACATCTTTCACGCGGCACAGTCAGTTGACATTTAATTTAAGTTTTTGTATTTCGCTAGTGAGATGAGAAAACAAAGAGTTTACGTTTTATAGCTTCAAGTTTTTGCATAAAACTGTAGGTTTTCGATTACGAGTTTAAAATGCTGGAGTTTAGGGAGCTGCCACACTGGCGGATTGAGAGCATTTTCAAACACTTCATTGGCGTTCAGACGTATCTCCGTGGTGAATCCGTCTCGCATCCGCGGCGAATTCGTTCCGCATCCGCGAACGCTGCGCAGCCGCAACGGATTCGTTGCGTCGTCGCTCCGCTTTGAAAACGCTCGCAATCCTCCAGTGTAGCTTCTGCCTTAAGGACTGTGCAGTTGCAAGATCTTGGAGCGATAATAATTGCACAGATTTTTTTAAAGCTAGAGTAAATAGGCGAGTTCTGGGTAAGCTTGCTCCATCGGAGGCTTTTTATCAACTCTTAGAGTTCAGCGTAAAGCCCAGAGCAAGCCCATCACCGATAAAAAAAAACAGTAAAGTATAATAGGTTTCGTTTATAATGACCTTGATATTGCAGTGGCTATGGCATTGTACCTATACCGAGTGACCAGGGTTATACACAATACTTCAGTTTCCGCAAGTAGTTTATTCCATAGATAATGCAGCCTTTTATACTAAGTTGTGACCTATCGCTGCCCGATCAGATACCATCGGACAGCTCATATCTACACTAGATAACATTGATACATAGATAGCTGAAGATACTATCAATCCGATAACGCATTCCTACAGATACGGCAAAGTACCCAAGAACATTTAAAATTGACTCTAAGAGTATAAATAGTAAAGGCAATAATCATAGAGTATCTTATATATACTGAGATAGAGGGATCAGTCGGCTAGCCAGTGCTAGCGCCATCTGAAGGAAGACGACAAATACTCGACGACTATGTAGTACGGCCACCTTCGAGGATCAGTATGTGAGACGATTAAATAAAGATCAGAAATAATTTTATTTGCTGTATAACCAAATTCCCAATACCTTCTAGATATGTGGTATATTTCCCATCATCATCATCATTTCGGCCAATAGACGTCCACTGCTGGACATAGACCTTCCCCAATGTTCTCCACACAGATCGGTCCTGTGCCGCCCGCATCCAATGGATTCCCTCGATCTTCACCAGATCGTCGGTCCACCTTGTGGGGGGCCTGCCACGGCTGCGACTTCCTGAACGTGGCCTCCACTCGAGGACCTTTCCGCCCCAACGGCCGTCTGTTCTCCTCGCTATGTGCCCTGCCCATTGCCACTTGAGGCATGCAATCCTTTGGGCCATGTCTGTAACCTTAGTTCTCCTGCGGATCTCATCATTTCTGATACGATCACGCAGGGAGACTCCGAGCATAGCCCTCTCCATTGCTCTCTGAGTGACTTTGAGCCTCCTTAATCGGCACATTGTAAGCGGCCACGTTTCGGTTCCGTATGTCATCACTGGCAACACACACGCATTGAAGACTTTCGTCTTGAGACACTGCGGTAGGTGGGCCGAAAATATGCTGCGTAGCTTCCCGAACGCTGCCCAGCCAAGTTGGATTCGTCGATCGACCTCTTTCTGGAAGTTATATATCCCATACTTTTTTTAAAATACGCTTTACTAGCGCGATGTAAAAATGCATAGACATCTACCGAAACAACGCCGAACCATTAAGTATGCTTAATTGCTGCTTGCAGGCTCTATCTAACGAAAACCGCAGAACTATGTTTCCCTTTCTAAGGATAAGTACTAAGTGAAATAACCCTGAGAATAATACCCTAGTTTAAGACTAGTTGCTTTGTGTGAATTTTCTGGCGGATTTACTTATTTTAATATTTTATGAAAAGTTTTGTTGTTCAATTACGGTAGGGCTATGATTTTACGTCTAGCAGATATTTTAACCCAGGGAGAGCCACATTTCGGCATGAATACCATGCATGTATTCATGCATGAATGTATCTAAGTTCTGTGGAACGGATTGATTTCGGGAGTATTTCCTGACGGCTACGACTTAGGGACCTTCATGAGAAGAGGGTATTCTTTTTTAAAAAGGCCGGCAATACATTTGCGATTTCTCTGATTTCGCGGATGTTCATTGGCGGCGTTGATTACTTTCCATCAAGTGAAACGATTGCTTGTTTGTCGCCTACAGCTTAAAAAAATGAACGGACCAGCTTGACCAGAGTGATACCATGGTCTGTACTGAGCGAGTGTACCAGAGGCATAATCTGGGGCAAACGGGAGTTTAAAGGTTGATAATGCATGTGCCTCCACTAGTTTTTCAACAGCTTTGACCCGTCTGCCATTGTGCCAACTTAAAAAAAAAAAACATTATGATTGTTGAAAATTCAATGGTAACTGTTTTTTTTTTTAAAACAAATCATACGAATACGTACAAAGTCTACACAGCAATTTTCCGTTTCAAAATAATAACATCGAGCGTGCAACAACGTAGCGCCCCCTATGGGATGATGTTGTGGCTAAAGAGTTCACAGGCGTGCATAAACCTAGTTGTGTTCCAACGTACTGGAATAACACTTAAAATCGCACTTATTTGCATGGGGAGACAGTGCATAATTATAAGTCATTTGCAAAAATATTTAGAATATTTAGAGTTAACAATCGTAATTCAAATGTAGTTTGTAAGTTTACACACGTCCTATTCAGTGATTTCAACGCTTGTTAGGTTATTATAACCATTAGTTAGTCCATGGTTCATCATCATCATCAGCCCATTTAAGTCCCCACTGCTGGGGCACGGGCCTCCCTCAATCACATGAGGGGTAATTGCCATACTCACCACGCTTGGCAGACGGGTTGGCGAGGGTTTTGATATAAATGCAGAGTTTTCCTTCTCTGGGTGCTGATGATCATGCCAGCAGCTTTACCTTAGTCGCCTTTTACGACACCTCGGTAAGAGTGAGGGTGGCCTATTCTATTCTGCCGGAGACCACACGGCTCATGGTTACAACAAATGAAACCAAAAAAAAAGTAAAAAAAGTTTCCTAATCAGAGGTTATTACAAGAAGTCCAAAACGTATCGCCTGATGTAATTCGAACGTAATAAATAGATAGTGATAATCTCATCATCATCATTGAAATGCCAAGAGCTATACTAATATAAAGAAAAAGGTCATTGAACTGTATCATTTTCAACACGGCGGAGGTTTACCGATCAAAATCCATGGGCCCCTTTCATCGTCCATAGGGGGATGATCGTGTTTAAGGTGACGGGTAGAGACAAATGTTGGGTCTGTTTTTTAAAATTAATTCACGCGAAAAGTGGCCGCTTTTGGCGTGAATCAATTTTCCGCGTACGCGTTGGACCCAACATTTGTGTATTGTTCTTTAATAAATAGCGTAAGTAAGTAAGCAAGTAGCAAGGCATGGAATGCCCTCCCAGCTCATGTGTTTCCTCCTTCATACAATCCGGGGTCTTTTAGGCGGGGCGTGAAACGGCATCTCAGCAGGCCATTAGGGTGAGGATGGCAGACACAATGGGTACTTTGTTAGTTCTTCTGTGCCTGTCAGCCTCATTGTTGGATTTCACGGCCGCTTACCATCAGGCGGAGTGAGGTCATCCTGATTGGCCTTTCTATAAAAAAAAAAAATAAAAAAAAATAAGTGTTTGCCGAGAGGTTGTAATCCCTATATTATTTGAAATAGATCCGGTTTAGTAGTTAAACATTAAAATCGATTTTCATCGCTAGTGTGCCCTACCCGTCACCTTAAGTGCACAAAGCCAGGTGCACGATTTCACATTGTCCAAGCTATGCATATAAACAAGTAAACAGTTTAAGAATTACTAAAAAACAATTTGACTTATAAAAAAATTAAATCATTTTTTCAGTCAGTTGATAAAAAAAATGTGATGTAAACACACGTATATGAAAAACAAAGTTTATTTTTAACGGTAACGTCACATACAATTCTCCACTTCAAAATACAATAACATCTGGCTCTCGGGACCAGACATCAGCCAACATATTCGCGGGCTTGCGACCACCAGCTTTGTATTCCGGTGGACTGGAACAACACTCCATAAGGTCCATTTGCAAATTGAGACAATACAAAGTGGTTTCTCGATGGCACGGGGAGTTACTATTAACGGAATACTCGAAAGCAAAACACGCAAAACTACCTGAAGCGATGTGATGACTACGATGACGACCCGATCGGAACAGTGGTAGTGAACGCTGCCTCTGATACACGGGGTTGTGGGTTCGATCCCCGCATAGTACAAACATTATTTATTTATTTATTTAATATTGCACAATGTACATATGACACTTACAAAGATAGATTCTTAGGGCTATGTATGTACATGACCCTGTTAAGTAGAGTATTGCAACAGAATTAAAATAATCTTAAAACTATCTTAATCTTAACTTAATAATTACGTATTAGATCTAGGATGTTTTGTCATTGAGGAACTCATCCACTTTTCATCCACATTTGGACATGTTTGTTTGTATTGGTCTGGGTGTTTTCTATATATTTTAAGTATTTGTTTACAAAAGAAAAATATTATATGTATATATTTGTAATCCCACTGTTGATTCTGATAAACGTAACACAGGTGCTTGAGCTACCTAACTTGTAGGCAGTTCAATGTATGTGATGTTGTGAAATATTTATTTATTTATAATATATTACTGATAAAATCTACCTATTAACTCGCGTCAACTGACCCAAAGCCACACTAGGCACGGAATCCATTGAAATAAATCACTGGTAAAGATGTTCGCTCATTTGTTTTTATGTGATAGGTGGTAGACCGACGATAATGGAGACTCACGACACCAGTGGAGTCAACCTTAAAACCCCTCTTTCCCTTGGATACCCTTAGTACCCTCACTCACGCAGCGAAACACAGCACAGTGCTGCTTTACGCCGGTTTTCTGTGTTCCGGGTTCAGTGGATAGGAGCTCACTTTTCATACGGGGGTGGTCGTGGTTTGAATCCGAGCAGTCTGTGCAATCGAGGTGCACCTCTATTGCAAAAGTCTATGCATTGACTTTGAAACTTTGATTCATGCTAAAAGTACCCGCTTTTGGCGTTAAGGAGACAGGTAGGCCACACTAGCGACGCCATTTGATTCAAATTGTTAGCATCTAAGCTAGATATCTTTTTAACAATATCGAAGTACGAGCATGTCGAAAATCACTTATACTATTTATTCAATACTTATAATTAACTTTTTGTTCTGCTTCCTACTCGTACGAGTAATATACCGCCAAAAACGATTATTTATGGCATTAATCCAAATTTCGAGTGCAAAAATTAAGTGTAAATTAAATAAATAGTAATATTCTTTCTGAGAGGCTCGAACTCCGAAATTGTTAAAAAGATATCCGTTTTAGTTGCTATCAATTTAAATCGATTGGCGTCGCTAGTTAGGGCCACCCGTCGCCTTAACCAAAGTACCTTAAAAATAGACCAAAAACTAGTGAACAATTATCTCCAACCGGTGGCTACGGCAGCCTATCTCAACGATCAGCCACGTACGCAGGATATATTATAGTGCTCAAGTGTGTGCGCAAACACAAGAGCATTCTCTATTCCCTTGCCCTCATATTTCGATGGGACACCAGGGTGACACGACTGGAAAGGGATTGGGCGCAGAACCAACGGCTTAACGTGCTTTCCGAGGCACGGGGGTACAAGACCGCCCACTTCTAGACTCCGGGCTGACACTAAGAATTTCTTACGGAAAACTTAGGTACAAGTTTTTGGCCCGACCCGGGGTACTAACCCGGGACCTCTTGCGCAGCTGTCGCTTTATACTGCGACCCACTAATCACTACGCCACCGAGGCAGTCAATACAATAAATAAATAGTATACAGGTTTGCCGAGTCACAAGGTGGACCGACGATCTGGTGAAGATCGCGGGAATCCATTGGATGCGGGCGGCACAGGACCGATCTGTATGGAAAACATTGGGGGAGGCCTATGTCCAGCAGTGGACGTCTATTGGCTGAAATGATGATGATTGCCGAGTCTCTTACGGTCCACAATTGGCCAAAATAGATCTGGATCAGCAGCATTTCTTTTTATATGATAGGTGGCAGACGAGCAGACGGATCGCTGATGGTAAACGATTGCCGCTGCCCATAGATGCCTGCGACACCAGTTGAGTCACACGTGCACTGCAAATCTCAAAACCACGCTTTCTCTCGAAATGGGCCTCCGGTACCCTCACTCACGCAGCGAAACAGCACAGTGCTACTTAACTTTTCTGTGAGGCCGTGATATCACTCCGGCCGAGCCGGAACATTCATGCCGAAGCTTGTCTCTCCCACAGTTTAATTTTTTTAACAAATTGTCATCGGCGTGCGGGGCATCCTTTTCCTCAAGATTCATCGTCTTCTTTTTTGGACGCTGTGGAATGCCTTCTTATGCATACGCTGCCCTGCCTGAGGCAGACAGGTTATGTCGGGCTCGCCTCTGGCGGAGGCTTCTCCAACGAGATGGCCGGCCAGAGGGCATACCGGCTAACCCCAGCGACGCTCCCTCATCGCCAGAGTAAGGGAGGGGACATGAGTACGGGTTAAAGAACCGTTTTCCACTCCCTCCCCAGGCGGAGGGCCCCTTACACTGTGGGCCCGAAAACACTGCCTCCCCTCAGTCAAGCTCTGTCATTTATCTATACTGCATCTCTTTTTCTGTCCCAGGATGTTTCTGAACAGGAGGTGGCAGGATAGTCATTATATTTCCACTTGGACAACTCGAAAGTGAGAATATCAAACCATTGTAACAATATTTTATAATGTACTCGACGACGGCCTACGTAGTTTCCGCTGGAAACTTTGTGGTGATCCATCTTGCGTTTCCGACGAGATTGGTTCAAAGAAAGGATCGTGATAATATTATTGACGGTAGAGTATTTCTTGATTGGCCACGAGACTTGCTCGATTTCACCATTCCTTTCCCTCTAAGCTCATTGTGGAATCAACTTCTGCAGCGGTATTTCCGACCGGTACACAATTGAAATCTTCAAGAATCGAGCCTATACCTTCCTAAAAGGCCGCAACGCATTCCATTTACTTCTGGTGTGGCCTATGTCCATGGGCGGCGGTGATCACTTACATCAGTGATTCGCTTGCTCGTTGCCGTCCTTTCAAAATCCTACTGACTATTATGATATAAATTAATGCGTCATATAATAATCTACTATCCTCCCACCGATTTTGGCTATGGCGGGCAATCTCAATGATCAGACCTACGCAGGATATATTATAGTGATCAAGTCGTTGCGCAAACACAAGTGCAATCTCTATTCCCTTGCCTCATATTCGGATAGGACACCAGTGTGACCCGACCGGAGCGGAATCGGAGGGAAGGCTTAGCGTGCTGTCCGAGGCACGGGGGTACAAGCGCCAATTTTCAGGACTCAGAGCTGACACTTTGATTTCACAGAAAAAACTCAGGTACAAAATTTAGCCGGACCCGGGGATAAATAGTGACCCCAGCGCAGCCGTCGCTTTAAAGTGCGAACCACTTTGCGCCAACCGAGGCAGTCAGAATATGCATCGACAAATAAGGACCAAAGGCGTATCTATAAAAATACAATATAGAAGTACAAGGACTTTAATCAACGTAATTTAATCACAAAAGATATTGCTTGCCTTTACTCAAATCTAATCCCTATTAATTTAATCGAGCAATTTTTAGCAGTTACGGCAATATGAAGTGGTTATAAAATTTTAATTTACAAATTCAAGTAGTTGCAAAATCTGTTTCCGCTTTTTAATTTCAAGAGAGAAGTATTAGGATGTGACAAGACTACATATTATACTATAAACATTTTTTTAAAAATGATAACTGTTAAAGAACAATAGGTGTTCCGGATTTTTTTTTTTTTTTTTTTTGCTGGGATTAAATTGAAACAATGAATAATATCAATGAATTAGTTAGCCCCCCACAATTATGCGTATTAAAGTGTTATTTTAGGGTAGTAACATCAATTCAAACGTACAGGAAACGTACAGGAAGTCGCAAAGCCGTGGCAGACCTCCTACACGTGGACGACGATCTGGGAAGATCGCGGGAAATCATTGGCTGCGGAGGCCACAGACCGATCTGTGTGGAGAACAATGGGGGAGGCCTATGCCAGCAGGGACATTCTATTGATGAATGGATGATGAGATGATGATGGACATATTCAAAACGTTGTCTTTAAAATCTTGTGAACTAAAAACCGGGCTATTAAAGCAGTTTTTCTTTTGTCCTAAATTTTATATGATTATTTTTATTCAACGTTAACAATGCTTTCTAAGACTAGACTAACAAAGGTTTATTGAGCGTTTATGAGTAAAGAATTAAAAATGATCTCCGGAGGGGGGGGGGGTGGGGGGAAAGGGGGGGGTCAATATGGTTAAGAAATAAGATTATCGATATATTGAATTATCGTTAAAAATTTTGGGAGACGGAATAGGGCAAACTGCGATGCCAACCGATTTTTTAATGTTAGCTACTAACCGGAAAATTCTATTTAAACAATTTTGGGGGTTACAATCTCTCGGCAAGACTCTTATACTATTTATTAGCATGTAGGAATCGTTTTATCGACAACATTTATTCCACTGTGCACTGTCTTTTATATAGGTAACAATGTGACTTGTCTCGTGGCGCAGTGGGTAGTGCGTCGCACTTTAAAGCGACAGCTGCACTTGGAGGTCCCGGGTTCAATCGAGTTGACTGAGTTTTTCTGTTCAGAAATTCCTAGTGTCAGCCCGAACTCTGGAAGTTGGCGGTCTTGCACCCCCGTGCTTTCCGAGGAAGCACATCAAACCGTTGGTACTGCGTCCGATCCCTCTCCGATCGTGTCACACTGGTGTCCCATCGGAATATCCGTGCAAGGAAATAAAGAGTGCACTTGTCGTTGCGCACACGATACAGGTTATCTAGTGGTGAGGACAAAGGTAATCATAACTGGACTCTTGTAAGCAACAAAATGTTTTGGTGTAAGAAATTATATTGTCCGGTATAATAAATTTATCTTGGAATGTCAGTATTTGGATGCAAGGTAGCAGCTTATCGGTCTTCTATCGGATACATTTTGGAGAGTGCGCCACGGAAACTGTACAATTGCCATTGGAGCATCTCCCTTCTTCACGACTCACCAGGAAGATCCTCAATCGACACCGGTACATGGTAGAAATACCAAAAGTCCGCACAAGAAGGTTTGAATATGTTTCGCTTATTCGTATGCGAAACCGTGGAATCAGTCTGCCTGAAGAGATGTTCCCTAGAGGCTACAATTGGGGGTTTCAAAGCGCGATGAATAGTATTTCTAGGTAATCGTGCTACATCTTTAGACCATATTATCACTTACCAAAGGTGAAACTAGGGTCAAACGTCTTTACCTATTTACAGTAAAAAAACAAATAATGTACATCATTTGTTTGAAAATAAAATATTTTTTCATTTTTAATTTTTCATTATAATTTTCACACACCTTGAGCACTATAATATGATCCTGGTAAGGGCTGTTTGCGTTTAAACAAAAAAACAGGGGATTTGGGGGACCCCCCCGCCTTAGCGAAAATCGGATGGAGGATATTAATAAGTAGTTTTCCTCCAATTGTATGTCATCAAACTGTACAGCTTAAAGACAGTCAGTGCATCCTGAAAACTAGGGGTAGTAGATTCCAGATAGCTCTGACAAAGATAAAGTAGCTGAAACAATAAGACAATAGTGCTTCAGAACTTGTGGTACAAAGTAGTAGTTACTCAGCCTGAAAGACCGTTAGGGGTGGATCGAGTATTTTTTTTAATTTTTATTTTTTTCTTTATTAGGAAAAAATAAGCCGTTAAATAGTACTCTGTTCAAAAATTACTAATATACATCCAGCAAATTTAACGTTCCACTACAAATTTAATTACGTTTAGTGTTGTGAGACAAAATACAAAAAAAAATGCGCGAAAAAGGATGATTATTTTTGGTTATTATTAATTAATCAAGACTAAGATTTTTTAAAAACAGTAATCTATCATGAAAATGTCGATATGGTTATAGTGCTATTAAAGGTATTACAAGCTCTAACAATAAAACTATTTTCCGGTAAATTACATTTACATAAAGGAGTAGCCATACGAGTATTATGGATAGGGGCAGGACGAGCAGACGATCGCACATGATGGTAAGCG